>VXBB01021205.1:554508-586228 GCA_013399915.1 Illadopsis cleaveri
TTTTTTTTCTGTTATCAACAGACCAAGCTCAGATAACAGGCGCCACAGCATCCGTGAGAGGATGTCCAGCACCAACGAGAAGGGGAGCCTGTCCATGGAGTCCGCCAAGGAGACACGGTACTGCGCCGTCTGCAACGACTACGCCTCAGGATACCACTACGGCGTCTGGTCCTGTGAGGGCTGCAAAGCCTTCTTCAAAAGGAGCATTCAAGGTAACAAACTGCTCAAGCAAGTCATCTTTACTCTTTACTCTTGAGGAAACTGAAGGTACTGGAGGTTTCAGCCTGAGTCCAGGACAATGACATTTGTTGGGTTTTCATTTTCAGTTGTTGTACTCTCCCACATAGTTTTAGCTCTGTACTTGGTGAATGCTTTTAGCAGGTATAAAATATGTTGTTATTTAGTCCAACATTAATGAGGAAAAGCAAAGCTTTTCTATATTATACTTGCTGTAGGTATATCTGACCATGGTGGTAGTGAGAAATTTAATTTAAAAATCCACACTAGATCAAGGTGATCACTCTTTCAAGCTATGCATATCTTTCCTCTTATCCAAGGCATTTTTTTTGAGAATTCCCTGTCAGATGATTAATTCCTGCTGATTGATTTATTAATCTTAATTTAGTGCTCCATTAGCCAGATGGTTCAGTTTAAAGATGCTATATGTCTTTTGAGGGCCAGTATTGAAAAGGAATGTTTCCTTGGTGAAATATTATTTGTGTCTGTCAACAAAGCAGGGCTTGAACTGTACACAGAATTGTTTTATTCACAGTCTTGTCATGGTGAAAAAGGCTAGTGGAGTAAAGGGCATCTAACAAAAACATTAACATTGTTAATTACTGTGACAGAGATAATTCTTTATTTAAATGCCTGTCACTTTTTGGAACAGATGCTTTTTTTTTTTTTTCTTTGTTCAACATCTCTTAAAATGAGTAAGAAGTAATTATAATTCTACTGAAAATACAGGTAATGCTCAGTATCTGAGTTTTAGAGCAGAAAATAAAACAGATTTCTTCCTTTTAAACAGAAAACTGGTAAAGTGCTGTGCTTTATTTAGGTTTCTATAGTTTTTAAAATCTCCAGGTGATACATAAGCACAAAAATTTCTGTTGCCTGTTTTACTGCAGTAAACATAGTGTGGAACAGTTTTACATCATATCACAAGGTGTGATTATTGCCTGTTTTGTTGCATGACTAGCACTGAGGTGAGTTAAATAGGACTTCCAGCATTCAGCTCAGAATTTTTCCCTCCCTCGAAGAAAAAAGTGAAAGAATGACTGAGGGGTAGACATTGATGGAATTATTTGAATGACAATGATTAGTTAATAGTACTCATATTTCTGTTTGTCCAGACACACTGAAATGATTTTTAAAAGAGCGAGTGGTTAGACCCAGAGGTCAGTAATAAGCAACACTGAAGGGAGAAACGGTGAAATGCTTTTTTTCTTCACATCAGAGTCATTTACTTTAACTTGAGATGTCAGGAGAACAGCTCCCTTGTTGTGTATTTGTTATTTTTCCTTTTCAGTTCCTCTGGCCAAGTCAGAATTATTCTTAGACTTTTGAAATTATGTCCTTGTGCTTGAACTGAACTAAGTCAAAACAAAGTGGAAATTGAAATAGCCTTAAGCAAAAGTAAGAGTTATCAAGTAATTGTGCAGCAAAGATCTTCAGTGTTTGGCCATTGTGGAAGAAGAAATGAATCTGTTTCACTGAGCTTCTGCTGTCAGCACTTAGTGGTTTTGCCCTGGTCTCCACATGGACAAATGTTGTGGTCCACCACACTGGATCTGTTTTCTGTTTGTGCTACACGAAAGACTAGTTAGTAAATTTGCTTCTTGCTACATATATATATTTAAGGTAATTTTTAAGTAGTTATTTTAAATCTTAAAACTTAAGTTTACAGGATCCCATAAAATGTCTTTTATGATTGTGATGTCATGTTTGCTCTAATTTAAGCTCCTTATTTCTTGCCCTCTCCCCTGTGAGCATGAAGAACGCTTATTACAACAACCTTTTACATAGTTGAAGACTGTTATCATATCTTTTCTCAGTCTTCTCTTCTTTAGACTAAACAAACCATGTTCTTTTAGTAGAATATGCTTTCTAGACTTCTGATCCATTTTTTAAGCTTCTCTGTACTTTCTGCTGTTGATCCACCTCTTTTGTGATTGAGTTATTGTAAAAAATGACATCCACAAGTATAAAGGGAATATTTCAAGAATATGAGTACTTATGAGAGAATTGTGATCATTTGATCACAGAGGGTTAGAAAAGTCTTCTGAACTTTTAAAGTCATAGCTACCCAGTCTTAATGAGCTAAGGTAATTTTTGAATTTTCTACTGGATTTGGAAGAGATCTCCATTTCAGCAATTACATGTTCTCATTGAACATGTGTCTAATTTATGAAAATGAAAGTAATTTTTAGATTGAGAATAGATGCAAAAACATGCATTTACCTTGCAGATGATAATAATTTTAAATATGTTGTGATCAGATAGCTAGGAATGAATGCTACTTGCATGCAGGTATATTTATAGAATACGTGGACTAAATATTTTTGTATATATTTTTGATTTATTCTACATACTGCATTGCATATGTGCCCTGCATTCCAAAAATAAATGGGAAAAAACCCCTGTGAATCATATGAGGTTGAACTGTTGAGGTTCAGAGAACTTCTTTGTATGAACAAAAATGAACCAAAATGCTTTAAGCAAAGATTTTTGTTGTTTCAGCTAAGATAAATGCGCTACTTTGTTCTTTGCTAACCTGTATTTCTCAATACATATATAGATGCAGAGATGACAATTTCTGTACTTCTCATCAGAGATTTCATAGGAGAATTGCCGTAATGAACCTTGATGTTTCTGTTAGACTGTACACCAACATTCTATATTGTTCTTCATAGAACCACAGGAAAAAGTAAGGACAGACATGAACAAGCTGCATGTGGTTATGAATTAGCTCAGTTATTCTCTGTGATATCTGAGGTATCTATATCTACCTGTGTAAGTAGATACTGAAATTTTATGAAAACCCACATCTGCACTGGAACTTACCTGAGGTGACAATTGATAGCTTCACTTTTATCCGGGGGATCTGGAATGTTCCTGGTAATATTTTGTGAGTTTAAAATGCTAAGGTGTTTTTCTTTGTCGTCAAGTAGTTAAAGTTTAAGAGATAATCTGAATTAGAAACTGTGTCAATATGCACAAGTTTTCAGTTTTGTTTAAACAACAGATGGTTTGTGAAAAACCTGAACTGCCTCCTGAAACTGCCTATGTCAATCTGTTTTGTTAGTTTATGTCCCAAAAGTGACTTGGGACCTTGTTTTGAGAAACCTCTGTGCAGAGTGATATTAATGTACAATCTTTCATGGGAGAGAAAAATCACAGGACACCAAGAATACCACGTTGCTTGGTGATAGAAGAGTGCTTTTCTCCTCAGCCAGCATATGTAGCCTTCAGAAGTGTACTTTGTTGAGGGGCTTGATTTCAGAAGCATAACAAGGAGCCACACCACAGCACACTGTACTTCTCTCCTAAAATATTTATGAATTTTAAGACCAAGAAGGGCCACTAGATCAACATTTCCGTTCTTCTCTCAATATAAACTTTATATGCTATCCATCTACAAAGCCCAGTAATGTTTTAGAAGATGCCCAGGCTCAAGAGGCCCATAGCCTCAAGCATTTTCTTAAAATGATGGCTTATCCTAATGATTTGTCCTCCCATGTGCTAAAATGAGCAAATTAATGCGTACTAATCAAAGTTATGTGTCTTTCTTTGGCTTTTACCTCACTTTCACGAACCAGTCTTAGTAACAACTATCTTTCTCCTGTGGAAAGTTAGGTGATCAAGTCATCAAATCACCTTGATGTCTTAAGTGAACTAAAATGTTTCAGTCTCCTGCTGTATATCTTTCTATCTTCTGAGTCCCTTATCTTTGCACCTTTACTCATTCCCCCACACCCACAACAGCCGCTCTAAAATTTGGATGTCAGAATTGGATGATGTATTTCAACATGAGCCTTACAAGTGCCATTTACAAATTAAAAATCCCCTTGTGACTCACACATTCTTTCTCCTTTCTAATTCCCTTGGTTTTTGGATAGCCACCAAGCCCTATGAGACAGGAAGGAATTACTCATACCACCTCTGACAAGAATCCAGCAAATGCCTACATATGGGTGTCTGCAAACCCCCAGAGAGAGCACGAGGGATTCCGAACAAACCAGGGGTAAATCCTTACATTACAGAGTATCTTGATCCCAGAATTGCTCAAGCATTTTAGAAATCGCCAATTCTATTTCCTATTTTCTATTCATATGCCCTTCTGATGTTTTCCAGGTGCATCTTCTCTGCTTTTGTTCACAGCTTTTCTTCATATCTGGGATATTTCACATATAGTCAGTTAAAAATTACTCCATGATGGGAGGCATTACCAGAACAGGTTGGCTTCTGAGAATTGATGAATAGCTGAGGAATTCCAGAGGCCTGCCTTTAATGTCTTGATCAGAGATATAGCGATCTCCAAAGTGCAGAAATTCTTGAAGCTGGGAAGTATTTTGCTTGTGTGCCTTGAACTTGAATTTTAATTAGCAGTTGTGCCTTCTGACCATCAAGTAGGAGAGTTTTGGCAGTAGACTTTGAGTGTTATCAATTGTTTTTATTTGACAGCGATAGAGCTGTAGTTTGTTGAAAGTATGTAATGTTGAGAGGGGTGGTAATGTATACATATTTTCATCTTTGAGAGAATTTTACTGGTAAAACATGCTAGTAAGTGAGTATTTAGGTAATGGTGAAGTGCAGCAATTGCAACAGTGTAAATTTGGGAGGTTTCTGAGATCTTCCCTTTAATTTTCCATTCTTGTCTTCCGTTTTGATGATATTTTTGTAATCTGTTTTATAACAGCTCATATCCTGCAGACAAGAAGGCAGAAACTCCCTAATAAGACTGCTTGTACACTGGCACTTTGAGCTGTCAGCCAAACTGCAGAACATGAACCCCAGTGAGACTAGCAGAGTTAATCACAGCCACTCAACAGGAAGCTGCAGATGGGCATCTGGCCTTGGGGTGGAAGACACATGGTTCCAGTTGGAGATGGCTGTTGGACGTTTGAAGGCTGGAAGAGGTGGATTTTGAAAGTCTACCAGGGTTTAGCTGTCATTGAGACTTCTCTAACTGCTGGTGGTCAGCCATGTTCTTCTGAAACTTCTTTTGATTTATTTCTGTGCATTTAGTAGTTCTTCTCCAGTGTCCTTTGAGGTAAACACGTGCCCTGATTGCATTCTCTAACATGCATTTTTAATTGCAGCCGTGTAATTTATGGTGATCTTGTTTCAGAAATTTGAGTGCTATTGAAAGGCAAGAGTCAATACCTCTTTTTTCCTAGTAAGGCAATTTTGAAAGTGGTACTTTTCTAGCCAATTTTAAGCGCTGCATTCAGCATAGATGTGATAGTGGCTTAAGATGTTTGTATCCAGGATACCTCCTTATTTTTCAAGGCCTAAGAAAATCATAGGGCTGCAGTGGACTTTGAGCTGTAGTTCATCTTTCTGTCCTAGGATAGGATCAACTTCTACCAATTCCTTGTATATGTTTATTGAACTGCTTCTTAAAACCTGTATCTTGATCCAATGTTTTATTCTCCTTATCTTTGAAGGCTACTAGAAAATTTGAATCTTCCTGCCTGCAGGTTAAGGTCATCACTTATCTTCCTGCAAATCATGCCACAAAAGAAAAAAAAAATTAAAAAAGATTCTCTTTCTGCAACAGCCTTTAAAGCATGGAAGTTTGCTACCACATTTGAAAAAAAAAATTACTCTGTTTTACCTAACCTGAAGAAACAAGGTTTATTGAACATTTTCATACATCTTGTTTTCTTGACTTCTAATCTTCTAGTTGCTCTGCTTTGGAAGTTTGCAACATTTTACTGTTTTATTTTTTTCTTGAAGCATGATTTCCTCCAGTATGGTGTTTCACAAATACTGAACAGAGCAATAGGGTTACTTTACAAGCCCATCCATCACACAGTATTTGTCTATATCCGTCACACTGTAATGTTTGCCTTATTTACAAAAACATGATACTCTTCACTCAGAATTATGCAGAATAAACTCAGACACACTTTTCTGGAGAAGAAACCATTTCTTTTCCTTATTGTCTGGTGCTTATGATTACTCCTATTTTAACGTAGAGATTCCTACCAGTCCTTTGTACTTTGTGCTTTTGTGCTGTTTTTTCGCATGTGCTACCGCCAGTTTGCCAAGATAATTTAGAATTCTTATTTTGTACTCTCCTGCCATTTATTTCAGTCTGGCTAGCAGAGTAGTCTGGCCTTTCCTCTGTTCTTCTAACACATATAAATGTCATCTAAAAAAGAATAACAATTAATAAAAGAAATACTCCAGATCACTACCCATTTGTGAGGAAAACACCACATATTGGGATTCGGGACAGACACTGTGGAGCCTTATTCAATATCAGCTTCCATTGTAACAGTGAACTCTGATAGTTCTGCCCTGAGACTGATTTTCTGAAATCATCTAAACTATATTTTCCTAGCTGACATATGACGTGTCATATGGCAAAATTCAAAACATTTCTGAAGTTGGGCAACACACATTGCCAGAGAGTAGAGAACTGACTCTTATCTGATTTTATAAATGATCATTTGTTTTTCCTCAGCTAAATCCAAAGCTCTTCCTACTTCTTAGATAGAATTCATGGCTTTTAGAAGCTGTTCTTAATGTATCCTGTATTATCACCTTTAATGTTATTTTACTTCCTCTGGAATATGACTGTTGTGCAGTATCAAGCAACATCAACAAAAAAATAAAACATTATTACATGTTGCAAGTGTTTAGTGAATATTTAATCTGAAAACTCGCATTATTCCTAGCTCAAAACTGAGCCTGTCAGCAAGTCAGAATATTCAGATGAGAAAAAAAAGCACTTTACATTTAAAAACTACAAAAGAGCATGCAATTTTTGTCCTGCAAGAAAGAGCTAACCTGTTCCACTTGCTTTTAGAGAGTGTGACAGATAACACAGCTACTCCCACTCTAAAATGTGGCTAGAGATATGCAGGACAAAAGACTAAGATACCTTGGTTGACCCTTCTGATTATAAAATGGATGACTCTTCATTCTATAGAGCATGGATGACAGGGTATGAGGGAGCAAACCAAGGATCACAGATACATATCAGTTAATTAACGAAGAATATATCTAGGTTTTACTTCGCAGGAGAAAGTGGTACACAGGCAGAAAACAGTCTTTTTTTTGGTCAAAATACTGGTGTCAAAGAGTAGTATAACAATTAAGCAAGCCAGCTGTTTCCTGTACTGAGACTTCAGTTTTACCTACTTCAATGCAGAAAACTCATTGTGCTTAGAAATACCCATGTCCATTACATGCTCTGAGTGGTGAAAATCCTTTATTGCTCCCCTGCTTCTGCCAATAAAAGAAAAATATTTAAAATATTTAAAATATTTAATTATATTTAAGTAATAAATTAATATACAAACTAAATAATAAATATTTAATAATATTTAAATATTAAATAACATTTAAAACCCCAACAATTCCCTTCCAAACCCAACAATTCCCTTCCAAGGGTACTGCGAGGATAACTATAGAACAGGTCCTTGAAAAATGTATGAGAGCAGGAATTATTCAGGTACTGAAGATCCAAACCTGATGTTACACCTGGAATAAAAATAGCGAGTAATTTTTTTGTTGATAACATTTGATAGTATTTTGAGTGCACAAGAGTAATTTGCAATATTTTTAGCTTCTTAGGCTCTTTATAATAGTTGTGGGAGCTTCCTTTAGTAGAATTCTAAGGGCCACTTCTCCTTCTGACTCAAATAAACTGGGGAGCTAAAAATACAAGAGTTTCATTCAAAGTCTATGGGAATAAGATGGCCATGACATGCCTATAACTCTCTCTGAAAATGCTTTTTGTCTCTGGAGAGATCATATTGGGATGGCTGTGAGTAATACATTGTGGGAGTTTTTCCCTTTAATACAGCTGTTGTTTTAATCATGTGCCAAGGACTTAAAACAATTGTGATTTATCAGTTAGGGAAACAGAAACTTGATGTCATACTTCTTGCCAGATTTTGTAAGATTGGATCAGTATCTTTGTCTATTTTTATTTGTCATGAGGAAAAAAATATACTTTCTATTTTGTTGCCTTGTCTAAAATTAGGAAAATTGGACCAGGGTAGAAGTAGACTTTGCACATGCTAGCATAATTCTGAAATAGTAGATGAAATGCCAAATTAATTTTTAAGATAAGGCCAATAATAAAAACTTCAAAACTATTTGCTTGAGTAGAAAATATAATTTAATATTTATAGATTTATAAAGTTAAAAAGTGGCACTTTTAAAAATGTATCGCCCTTTCTCAATATATAAGTTAATGCATTATTATACTGGTAAGATGGCAGCAAGCTTGGTACCCTCATGCAGTGCCCATTCTCCTTCTTTCTTCATTTTTCCTGTTAGTATATGGAAAGGTTTAAGAAAAGGTCAGTATCATAGTCATTTGTCTGGAATTATGTAACTCCCGCGAGCAGTTACGGTTATACGTAAGTGAAGACAAGGAGATTTTACTAGAAGGCAGACACAGCCTGTGAGCTCCATGGCACAGCTGAAGGACATAACACAGAGTATATAAATCTTAACCTCTCCTCCTTTCCCATTCTTCAGTGGTTCTGTGATTGATGTCTCTCAATGCTCTGAGGCACATGGCGTGATTTTTGAGACTGTCCTGTGCAGGGCCAGGAGCTGGACTTGATGGTCCTTGCAGGTCCCTTCTAACTCAGGATATTTCATAATCTTTCCTTCTGAGGTATACAGAAATAGAGGACTTCGTCACTGGATGCAAATGTTTATGTTTTATGCCTTTTAGACCGTTTTCCTTACTGTCACGTTACTAATGTTTTGCTTGTTTAAAACCAGAAAGAAGATTAATCTTCTCACCAGTGCCGAGCAGTTGCTAAGAGAACCCAAATTCCAAATCCAAAGACCTTGTCTGAGAGTAATTAAGCTGTGAATTTGAGTATCTGTGCTTATAAAGGATTTAGACATAACCTTCTGTTCTTCTGTGAAGCTGTTAGGAAAAAGTGTGATTTTAAAACCAATCAATGCAGTTTTATTGGGACACTTTAACTTAAAATTGGTGTTACTTTTTATTTTACAATCAACATAGGTTAGCCTATGTAATGTCCAAGTGCTTTTCTTTAATTTTTTTCTTCTTTTTGTTTTTAATATAATTCTTTCCAAGGTTTTGCTTTTCATCTCCAGTCGTGTTTGGTATCTTAAGGTGTGGATAAAGTCAACAGTTTAGCTTTCCTTTCCTTCCTTTCGTCCTAGCTCTTTCCTTCCTTTCATCCTAGCTGACATGTATGAAAATTTTGTTTATTTCACTGTCAGACCATGGAAGGATCTGGTGTTTCCAGAGGTAATGGCTAAGCTGGTAGCTGCCTTATTCAGATAGATAAAGAATAGTTTATGAAATATGTGACATGAGGATTGAAAATAAAATAATAATTAAAGGAAAAACACATAGTAGTAAAAGGATAATAATTGAATAATCAATTCAACTACATCAGTTTAGGCATCCTTATCCTCTTCCCCTCTGCTGTTGGACATTATCATGCAGAGTGTCACATGAGAAAAGGGTCTGATTTTTGCACCCCATTCTGGAGAGACCTTAGTATATCCTGAAGTGCTATAACATACTTAATTTGATATACTTAACTGTATTTTCACTGGTTTAAAATGTGCGATTCATTAGTTTTAATAAGAAAGAGACCATCTCTCCCTATGCTCTTCCAATAGACCCCTTAAACTCTTCCATGGTAGCTCATGACAGTGCAAGTTATGCATATGGGGGATTAAAACTAGGGGATCCATCCTATTAAATTTACTGCCTTTAATTTTGTGCAGTTTATCTGATAATTTATTTTTTAAAAGGCTCAGTAAAATCATAGAGTCCAAGTGACATATGCTTCCCTATACAAGTATCAGTGATCACTGAAGGCATTTTTCCTCTTGGTATTCCTGTAATACCAACTCTCAAGGTAGCCTCATTACCCTCTCTTCTAGTATGTACCATGGCTTTGGATATCATGAAAACAAAGGGCAGGGCAGCTGGGACCTGTTGATGTGTCCCACTTCCATGTTGACAATTCCTGCCAGTGAGAAATCCCCTCTAGTAGGTCAGATTGGTTGGAATCAACTTCGCCGAGAGATGAGCTTTAAGTGTTAGATAAAAGGTAGAATAGTTGAAAGACAATTCATCTACATCAAGGTTATTTAGTTCTATACTATTTCACTTTAAAGTAAAACTTGTTTTTACATATTACCTATTCCTTTATTGTGTTTTCCTGCCTTTTTCTCTTCCGTGCTACCCCAAGCTAGACTGCCCTAGTATGTCTGTACCTTGCAAACGAAACTTCTTTTTTCACTTCCAGCAACTAAATACTTGAAATCAGATAGTATTGTGGAGAAGCAGGAAAAGTTCCTGCCTTCCTTCTTCCCTTTGTTTTTTCCTTCTTTCCTGATTAAATTCATAATGCTTTTTACTGTATACTCAAATTATCAAACATTTTTTTCTGGTTGCTTACATGTTTTCCCATCTCTTGAAGTCATGTTGGCTAAAATAAACCAAAAATTATGATAAATATTAAATGCATTAGCTTTTTCCTAGACTTACAAGAAATATGAAAGGCTAAACAATGATACAATCTAAAAAAGCAAGCCCATCACACACAGATCTTATTTTTTTTTAGCAGCCAGATTTTACGTTCTTTATTCTGTGAAGTCAATCAAGTACTTTGAGTGAACAAGGTGCATTGTCTAAGGTGCAGGTCGTGGGCATGAAAACAGACTAATTATGCTAACATTAAAATGACAAATTCATGATACACCTCTTCAAAAGGAAAAATATCATGATATGAATGTAGGAACAGTAGCTCTATTACAAATAGGATTGTTTAATGTATTATTCTACATGCCAAGTGTTTATTTCCAAACATTTGTGGTTTGCACAAGTAAACATAGACAAGGAGAAGGTTATCACTCACAAAAGCATAGCAAAAATAGGATCGCTGCCCTGATGATATTGATTACACTTGATTTTTGGTTTTTGCATACAGTCACTTCTGTCACTTTTTTTTTTTAACCTTTGAACACCATGAATGTCAGCCAGTCTAGCAAAGATGGTAAGCATGATTTCAGCTTCAACCTAAGTGGGATTTACCTGCTTATTTTAGAGAGATCTAAATGGTGTCCTAAATTATTTGCTGATTTCAAAGCCTGCACTGATTCAACATATGCATTTACCTTTTACCTTCACCAGGAAGAAGATTAGCTACTCTTTCAAAGTATTTCTTTGTTTTTAAAAAGAGTAATTAAAAATTTCCATCTTTATCTCTTGGTATTTCCAAAGTTGGCTAATGAAACAAGGCAGGTGATTGAGGTCAGGTGCTACACACTCTTTTGCTGCTGCTTAGTGCAACTCAACTGCATTTTCTTTAAAATATGGCTTTCTTTGTCTGCTCCTTTTCCCTGTAGATACTGCATATGTGGTTCAGGCTATTTCCTTTCTGACTTGATTTTTTTTGTTTCCTTATATGTGAAAGGTTTTGAATCAGATATAGAACAGTCTGTATCTTACGAGAGGAACTGATAATTAAAGCATTCTGTCATGCTGGGTTGAGATGGTGGTTCAGTTGTACCTGTTTACCACAGTGCTGGAGCAAAACATGTGGAAACAGACTTTTCCACTATTATTTTTTTCTGTCCAGTAGACCTAAAAAAATAATAGTTCTGTCTATTTGAGACAGGGTATAGTCAGCTGTTCCCCTATTAACAAGTTTAGAGGTTGGCTACTTATTTTGATGAGTTCCCAGTTATGCAGCATTAGAGAGCAGATGTTCCTGGTGTAATCTGATAGTAATTTTTACTCTATTTTCTAATTTGTAGTCAAGGATAGATGATTTGATGAGACCAAGGCCTCTGTAAAACCTCCACCCTACTTTACCTCAAGCTGATCCTTTGACCTCAAAGAAAGAACAAACAGTTCTGCAGTAACTTTCTTTGTGTGTGTGTGTGTGCTGTACCTTAGCTGTGTTCAGATGAATACAGAGCACCAATGAGATAATTTTGAAGAGACTTTTTCATCCTTGTTAACCTTTGTCAATGGTTGACAAATAATTTTATATCAGATTTAAACACATATTTTTTAAAAGCAAATTGGAATAGATGCTTTTTGGCCGTAACAAATAATGGTATGATAAAAATACTTGTTATGAGAACTGTGATGTAGAGAGTAATAAATGAGGAGGAGGAGCTCTGGAGGAGAAGATACCAGTAAGAAGCTTGGTTTCAGCATGTGGTAATTTTGGAATTTGCCATGTCAAAAAGCTTTTGCACAAATCAGTAGACATTCAGCTGGAATTAGCGACTGAGTTATCCCTGAGGTACAATTAATCATTTCAGGATTGTTGCTTCTGTTTTATTGTTATTGTTTGTTTCTTGACTGGCCCTGACTGTCATAGATAAAATCTTTTGTGCATAGACATTTTTACTTTGTAAGCCTCATTTTGTGCAGTCTACTGGTTAAACGTCAGCACAGGCACACAAAACCAGATGGCGTTGTATTTCTTGGCCTGAGAGCAAGGAAGTCAAGGCACTTGTTAATTTTTGTGGTTGCTTTAACTGTTTACTATTAGTCTGCAGAAGTTTTAATTTAAAGAACTTGTGAATAAATATGTGGCATAGAGACGTTCGTTTCAAAATCTGTATCAACCCTTTTATGAGAGGTTATGATGGTAACCCTATTTTTTTTCCCAAGATGTCATAGTAATTTCTGTTATGTCTGTGTATAACTGTGCCCTCTCCCTCTGGTTTTACAGGGCACAATGACTACATGTGTCCTGCTACTAACCAGTGCACCATTGACAAGAACAGAAGGAAGAGTTGCCAGGCCTGCCGACTGAGAAAATGTTACGAAGTGGGAATGATGAAAGGTGGTACGTAACATAGCCATCATCAAACCTTTAACATTGCTGTCTGCCTTCCTGCCTTTTAACTTCATTGGGCAGATGATATGATTTCTAACTAAAGGAGGAAGCTGCTGCTTTTATTGAGTTGAAGTCTATTAAATCAAAATTATTTTATTAGATAAAAAATGAAAAGCTCCCAAATATCCCAAATTTGCATGAAAAATAAGAGGACTATTGATTTCAATAGAATTAGAATTCCTCTGTTATTGTTTTTAACTCAATATTTTTTTGGTCTCTCATGGTTGGCTTCAGATCCTGATGAACAAAATTTAACCCAAGATTTTGCAGCATTTTGCAGTTCAGGGTGAAGAGCATTAGTAGTCTCAGATCAGTCCATATTTGTTAAAGAATCTTCCGGATATGTAATTCTTTTGCTGTGAATCCTGGAAGGGAAAGTTAATTTCTCTGTTCTGGTACTGTACACATATTTTAGATGTGAATTAATTTAACCCAACAATATTAAAGGCTTACTCATTTCATAAGAACTGAGATAAATGCCACTTTCCTCGAACATATGTAATAATGATGGCTTGTTGTAGCCTGTTAATAATTTCAGATTGCTTTTATCACTGACGAGTAATCAGTAGCTGTATGGAAATCTATATCTATAGGAAAAACTTAGCAAACTACTAAGTGCACAGAGCAGAAGAGATTAGATCCCATGTATTTTGTGTGTAAAGAGCTAGTTAGATTACAGACTGGTTCCTCCTTTCTTTGGCACACCTAATGCTTACTTATGCCACAGAAAGTCTGGTGCTAGAGAGAAGAGCAGCTCATCATGTTTGTCCTTTCCTCAACAAATCATTTATTAGGCCAAGCCTGGGAATCTTAGGAGAAAAAGGGAAAGACTAAAGGAAAAATGATCAGTTGTTGCTGCATTTGAGATCGGATCTGCATTTTTCTCAACTCAAGGATTAGGAAAGAGCTTAGACTTATTTTTTTAATCTCAATTTTGGGATTCAAGCAGGATGATGATGTAAAATCTGCTTTTCCTTCTAGAAGTTAAGACACTGGTTGATTTTTTTCATAAGATTTTATCTATGATCTGAACATCCTGGTTTATATGGCTAGAACTCTTCAAAGGGTATGTAGTTAATATCACAGCTATGATCCAGAAAAGACAGAGGTTCAAGAAAGGCAAACTAAAACCAGAGAATCCATATATGAACATGCCATGCATCTTTAGCTTTGACCTTTGTACATATGGCAGATCAGAGCTAGGATTTATAATTATGGTTTATGTTGATGACATTACATTTTTCACTTGGCACATTTACATCCAATTGCGCTTATGTGTATTTAACTAATGATCCACTGTACCAGTTTTATGTTTTTCATAGCTCTTCTGTAGCAGGCAGGTTCTAATAGTCTTTTTGACCATTCTATATGTTACTGTTTCACTCTCATAAAATAGTAAAGATTTCTCAGCTAGCATTTTTTAGATTAAAGTAGTCCAAAAGAAATACTGCAATTCTGTCCAAATATTCTTTCAAATATAAATATTCTGGAATTTTTATTTCATACTGTGGTTCTCACCTGAGAAAAGTCATCTGGATTTCATCCTTTCCTTTCCTTTTACAATGTTGCAAGATTTCTATATTCACTACAGGAACTGGCAGTTCAAAACCAGTCAGTGTCGTGGTTTTTTTTTTTTGTTGTTGTTGCAGTTTTCTTCTTTTAAGAAACTAAACTCAGTTTATTTAAAAGGCGATCAGGATCAGCATAAATTGTATCTGCTCTTATAGTACTAAAAAAAATGCATGAAGTTCATAACCAGTTCATAGGCAAGAGTTTTAAAATATTTATTTTATAAAGTCTTGGAAAAAAATCTTGAGATCCCTCAGTTACAAGCAATAAATCTGTATCATACCTGCAGATGACTTTGGGGAAGATAAAGTTCATGTACATGAAGTAAAACGTTCAAAGTTTTTCTGGAGTTGTTATTGGTCTCCTATTGTCCACATGGATGTGTAGGGAAGAAAAACCTTTCTTCTAAATCTAGACCTTTATAATTGTCACATTTCTCTCAGATGAAGAAAAAGGTTAAGTGAATATTCTTGTAATGCCATCTGGCTTAACCGTTAAATTAATGCTTAATGATGATAATGCTTAATTTAAAAAAAAAATTTAATTTTTTTTTCTGAGGAGAGTTATGAAGATTTTCTCTTTGAGTAGATATAACAGGACTTTTTAAAAAAATAATAAAATCATGTAGCTCTGTGGTTAGCTCAAGGTTCACACTGTTCTCCAATAATTCCTAGCTTATGTGATTGGATCTTTTAGTTCAAATAATCAACTCATGTTCATCTTGAATGATTTGCCTTTTTTTAAGGCATTAATTCTATAATAGACTTATTTTTTTGTGTCTTATCTCACTTTTATTTATGTCTCCACAATTTTTTTATGATACAACTTTTAGATACAGCGGAAAACACATGTAATCTTTCTTTCCCCTAAATGTAATCCCAGTTTTTCTTCTGTGCTAAATTAGCTGAGGTTTCTCAATAAGTTGTAGAAGTTGCCAAGTTGTGACTTTTATCTGCCATTTAAGTGATATGAGTAATAACTGATATTAAATATGGGCTTCCAGTAAATATTGGGGAAGGTAGACAAAATCTTTATTAAATGTCTCTGGTTAATTCTAAACATACGATATAGAATGTGGTTGCTGAGGTTTTCCTCATGGAAGGTTATTTTATGCAGAATGAAATATTTCATAGATATTATTTTTAGTAGAGTAGACACAACTGAAATATGTTTTAGAGGCTTCATGTAGAAAAAAATGCAGGCTTCAAGTGGCCCTTGAACTGTGTGGTAGGAACATATACTTATGAGTTCCTCTTATGAGTTCCTGTGGAAATTTTATTGATTTTTTTTTTCTTCCCTCTTCCTCGGTCTTTTAAAAACTTCTTTCAGTACTGAAGAGTTATTTTTTTTCTCTCCTCTTGTCTTTGCAAGTGTTTCCTTCTGCATCTGTTACTGTGCTGCTTCAAGAGACAATTAGACTGCAAGAATCTCTGCTGATGCAGTCAGCATCTGAGGCATGATTTACAGCGGTTATATTTTATCCAAATGCTTCATTCTCTCTTTCTGAATAAACCCAAAGGACCTTAAAATTATCTGTTATTATTTAGTCTGTTCTCCCCTGTTTGTACGTGAGGATGAAGTGGACACATCGAATAAAATCCTTGCCATGTCCCTTTTACTTCTCTTCCGTAGCAGAGGAGAGAAGCCTTGTTTTTGTTTACAATCTGCTGATGCCTCCTTGAAGCTTTCTTCTATTCCGGTTTGGAGAAGTGTACTCCAACTTTCACATGATGGAGGGTCCCAGCTTTCAAATGGAGTTGTTACAGCAGCTGCAACCCTGAAGCTCCAACCATATGTAATGTGCAGGTGACCTCTGCTCCATTACAGATCTAGTTTTCTGTTTCTCCATTGTTTTAAAGGCGTTCTAATGACTTCGGCCCAAACCCCCTAATTTTACTAAACCAAAAGCACCTTATTGTTTTTTATTAATAATTTTTATAGTGTGGTAAGTGAATGAGGGTTTCTAGTAATTAGCATGCTGCTTTCTTCCCCTCCTTTTGATGTGTGACAAGACAGATTTATCATTAAGTGCTGTGTTGGATCAGCGATTGTTGGATCAATCAAAAAATTGCTATAGTGCGAAATGCCAGATACCTAAAGAAAAATCCAGTAGTTGTCTGATAGTCCATGTTTCACCACCCTGACACCTACATAATTCTTTCAATTGTCGAATGCTAATGGCTTCCTAACATCAAATCATAGGAAATGTGGCCATCAAGGATTTGAGTGCTCATGTGCTAGATTCAGATTGTGATTATGTATATGATATGGGGTATTTACTGTCTTTGAACAGCCTGAAATCTCAGGTTGTAGAGAGAAGATTCTGTGTACTGTTTGCAGTGGTAATGAAATTACAGTGTTACAGCACATTTGAAGCCTACATCCTTCAGTGTTACCCTCACAAATTTTCTGAGAATGCTTCAGAAATGACTGCGATAGAGCCCAGGGAGTGAAACTATCTGCTGGCCATAACAGAGTGCTAAAGCCACATGCCATTTGACTGTAGAAACTTTCATTAACTCCTAGAGACTGGAGTCTCTAGGCTTCAGTTTTCTCTCACATTCTTTTGAAATAGTTACCCACCTCTAAGCCAGTCTGGTTCAGTGCAACAGTCTTGCTGAAGTTTAAGATAAATTTTTACAGGGAAAATGAAAAAAACAAATTTTTCATTCTCTCAGAGAAAGACCTTGCTGATTTTCATCTTTAAATGGAGAGATCTATGCTTTCTTGCTGAATTCTATATTCATTCATGAAAAAAGGCTAGAGAGTTATTAAAATCATTCTCAAAAGTAGAAGTAAATTGATGCCTGACGCAACCACTGGACGGGCTCAAGGTCTTCTGCATTTTCATGTAATTATCTTTTAATGAACTATTAAAAAGAGAAATTTGTGAATGAAGAAAAATGGATTGTGGATGTGAAATGATTCTGGTTTGTTCGAGGAGAACCTCAATGATACTTAATAGACATACTGTTCTGTACACAGCCAAATAACTGTGTAGGTGGGGCCTAATAAATGTATGAGGAAATGCACTCTTTAAAGTTGTAATTGTTGGGCTGAAATCATGTACTTGTGCACATTTGAAGCAACGTTTTGTGAGTTTACAACAATTTTCTGGGAAAATAAGGTGGAAATGAAATCAGATTTTTTAGTGAAATATAGTTTTCTCATCTTTGCACAGATGCAAAGGGGATCACTGCCATTAAATTGTCACAATTTACAATATTCTTGTGTTCTTCCCCCAAAATTACAAAGAGAGACCATTGTTGTGAACACCTTTGCCAAAAATGACTTACCTTCCTATTCCACTTCATAAAATGATCTGTTCTAGAAGGAAATCTAGGAGATTCAACAATGAATTTATACATGTTTAAGACTTTTGATAGTCGGGTGGAAATAGGATAAAATGGGACAAATTGTCTTATGCTTAGTTATATGCTATAGCTGGATATGTAAAAAAAAAAATTACTACAGAATTTTTAATGTTTAACTCTTCAACACCTGTTTGAGATTGTAAAGTTGATTATAGTTGTATATTTGTTTACCTTGGATTTTTGGCCTTTTAATACTTTTTTTCTTGAGTAATTCCTAGAGTACTAGAGCTGTAAGAGAGCTCAAGAGGGACTTTTTACAAGATCACTTAGTGGTAGGACAAGGGATAATGGCTTCAAACAGGAAGAGGGTAGGTTTGGATGAGATATTAGGAAGAAATTCTTTTCTCTGAAGATGGTGGAGAGACACTGGAAGAGGTTGCTCAGAGATGTTGCCCCATCCCTGGAAGTGTTCAAGGCCAGCTTGGGTGGGGCTCTGAGCAACCTAGTCTAATGAAAGGTGTCTTTGCCCATGGCAAGGAAGTTGGAACTAGATGATTTTTAAGATCCCCTCCAACCCAAACCAGTCCATGATTCTGTGATTGTATGATTCTGGTTCTTCTCTTGGTTAGACATTTACAGTTCAGTTCAGTTATAGCACTCAGTCCTGGTATCAGGTCAAACACCTCCAATACTCAATTAACTTTATTAATTTCTAAAATGTAACAATTAAAATTTCTTTTTGTCTTTGAAATTTATACCAATGGACTCATTGTCCTAAAATGACTGGCTTTCCCAAATCATGGTTGATGTAAAAGTAGAGAAAGTTCCTCTAAAGGCTTTATTGTGATCCCTGAAATGTCTAAAGGCTCATTGTAAATATTGTCTAGAAATGAGGCAGTTGCCATACTTATTATAACCAAAACTTGGTATGAGTTTATCAGGAGTATCAGCACTCAAAGAGATTCATTTGAATGATGGATTAATTGAACTTCTTGTTTCACTTCTACATGTCCTAAGATACTCTTTAAAACATGTGCTATGACTGCCAAAGTTCGAATACAAAAATACAGATTAGGATGAATCATGCCTTGCACCTTCATCTTTAATTAATAGATCATTGGTTCTCAAACCGCACATTATGAATAGTCATTAGAGACCCCAAGTGACATTTGCCTGCTTGTTAACAGCTATTTTTTGTCACCAGATCGTTAAGACTTTACATGGAAGACCAGCTTTATGATCTGCACTTTAGTTAATAGGAGTTGTGGCGCAGTGAGATATGTTGTGTGACTTGGTCAATGAGCAAACTGGTAGCAGAGCCGGGAGTTGAACCAGAATATCTAAGTCTAAACCTCAACTCTGACTTCTCTCACCCTCTATCTCCAATAGAAGGGGGGTCCTGATTATAGAGGATAAATAACCCCCAGTTTGGAAAAGGATAAGAGATTTTTTTAAAAAAACCCTTACATAAAGAGACATACAGCACGCAGGAATTGAAAAGATTGTAATGTCCAGGTGCACAGACTGAACACAAATCTTATTTACAGTACTGAGTGTCTAGATATCCTTGTCAGAAAACAGGCTGTTAAGCACTGTCACTTGGGGCAGGTCTGTTAGAGATTAGACGTTAAATTCTGATTAATCTTTTCAGAAGATTTCAGACAATGTTTCTCATTTAAACTAATTGTCAACCCACCTGGGTTTTCAGCACAATTTACATTGCGGTTTCATTTTCTGAAAGAGAAATGGGAATGAAATAAGGGGCTGATTGTCTGAATCATATTCAAAAGAAGTATTTATTAGGCTATAAAATTTGAATTTGGAAAGTGGTGTTACTGTTCTGTGAAAAAAGTATATTATTACTGTAGAATAAATAATATACTTACACAATAATGTATTAAATAAAATATTTACGTTGAGAGGTTCAACCAGACAAGTTCCAAAAAATCTTGAAAGTCTTTAAAATTACCTTGGAAGTACCATCGTGCTGAGATACACTATCATATTAGAACCTGCACTGCAGTCATAGCTTCAGCAACCTCTTTCTGTTACAAATCTACCAAGAATGAAATTGTATTATTTATAAAAATTATATATTATTGACTAATAAATTATATATTATTGACTTCTACTTACGCACAGCAGCTACAGTGACCCTATGTTTTAAAGGAAACTGTAGGATTCTGGTTTATTTCCAATGAAGCATTATAAAGCTATCAAGCTCAGCAGAGGTGTGCCTAATGAGGCCTACCTGTAAAGTGAAGTTGCCATAAGAGGCTGCTAGGTGACAGCTGCCTTACTTGCATCTGCCCTTTGGGCTCTAAAACCAGTTATGCTTAGACACTCAGGTTTGTGTCCATTTGGGAACTGTTGACTTGTTCACACTGTTTTAGTTTTGCAGTCCCTTGCTTTGGCTAATGGCGGTAATGACACCAAAGTGGGCCTGGACTCAGCCCCAGAGGTCTTCTCCCAACAGTTTAGTAATTCCTTCCCATACTTGGACATTTGAAGAGAGGCTTTTCAATTTCTGGCCTCTACAAACCCAACTTCAGTTTCAGAAAGGTAGGTTTATGTCATAGGAAAATCTGGTTTCTTCCTTTGCAAACACTGGTGTACAGGATTTGCGTGGCACCTCTGCCATGGCCTGCTCTGTGCATTCTCCCTTAACACTCTTATCATCAGCGGGACAATTGACTCTCTGCCTCTCTGACAGATACCTTCTTATTTATAATATCTTTTACTTACCACATACATTTTGTCTTTTATTGCCAAGCAGGGTTTTTTTTACAAAACACTAGAGATTCTTTCTCTCTAAAACAGATTGTTTCTCTCTGGCAATTTTCAACAGGATGGCGATGAGATAGGTTGGTTTTGAAAAGCAACAACATTGTTTAGAAGAGGAGGTGTCTCCAAACACATTTGAGACACTCTTTTGACAAGCTGACAAAATTATAGGCTGTTAATGCTACAAGGCTGTGCGTGTATATAGAAGTGTCAAGTGTCTCTCCTCTTGGGTCTGCTGACAAGGAGCAGAAGTGTGGACAAAGAGCCTCAGGTTCAAAGGTTGTTCCAGGCTGGGAAGTTAGCTGGTAAACTATTTACCCGTCACTTTTTCCAAACCCAATCATAGATCCATCTTTTTGCTATCCTCTTAAATAAAAAAAACAAAAAAAACAAAAAAAAACAACAAAAAAAAAAACAAAAAAAACCCAAACAAACCAAAATCAACCAACCAACCGAACAAAAAAACCCCCCCAAACCCCAAATCCAAACAAGAAAAAACAAAAAAACATGGCGACAAACTTTTGTTGATTGACCAAATTTCTAACAAGAAATAAATTGAAAAATATTATACAAACCAGTTCACAGGAAATACCTTTAACTTGAATAAAATTTGAGATTATATCTGCATCTTCAAAACTAAAAGGCATTATTATTCTGTAGTTTACACACAGCCAAGCAAATTTCTTTCTAATTGGTCTCCTCCTTTTCTTCCTCTAAATATTTCTGAATATTTTATATGATACCAAAGATAAAAAAGTGGAGCTTTGTTATTAGCAATAGACAGGAAAAAATGGCTGTTGTATGGCTGAGATTCAATGCTCATTCAGTGCATTTTTAATTTTGGATCTTTTGTTTTAATGATCTGGAAATAATTTTTTGTTTGGTTTTAATGACATGTGGCAAAACACTAGGGAAGTATTTAATATACTATTTCATAGTATGCTTTCACAAGCATACACTCATAGAACGTCGAGTTGGAAAGGATGTTAAAGGTCATCTAGTTCCAACTCCCCTGCCATGGGAGTGTCATCTACAATTTTATTGTCCATATGCAATTTTACTGTTAATCAGGTTCTAATGATTTGATTATATAATTACTTAGCAGTTTTGCAACCTGTCTCCATGTCTAAAAGTTTGACTGAATCTATATAGCAAGCTTTATAAAACTGCCTTTTAAAATCTTGGCTCTTGCAGCTTTAAAACTCAAGTGGAAATTGTTTTAGAGCTCTTGCAAGATGCACAGTATTTCAATTTTTGCTGGAATATTGTTTTTCATAACACTTGACAATTAAGGTCCCTTTACTGGCTGAACTGTCAAATCAAAATTGATGTATTCATATATTTAAAAAACCCTTAAAGAATCTTGGCACTTTTGGTAAGAAAAATGTAGTTTGATGGAGTTCCCTTTTTTGGAATTAGTGACTGTGCATCACTATTATCTCTTTCTAACAGAGAAAAAATTTGATTAAGTTGAAGGAGATTTGGGAGCACTTGCATTTTTCAGAGAGATACTCACTCCTATTTAGTCCAAGAAAACGAATAAGTTTGTTGCTTGTCCATCTAGGGCTTAGGTAAAGAGTTAGTAAGTTCTATAAATCTCTGATGAATATGACACTTATACAGATTCAGAGACCTTTCTGTCTGTGATCATAAAAGCTGGTGATGTGATGCAGAAGGAATGCATACTCTTACTGACTTTTTTTTCAGACATATTCTCTACAAAATCCAGTAGTAAAATTGCTACAGTTGGTTGGTTGGTTGATTTTTTAAAAATCCCAAAATAAAAATGCAAGAAATAAACTTGTGCGGGGCACCTCCTCCAAAGTGGTTATGTTCAGCTTTGCTTAATGCACCACTTTTTTGTTCTAAGGTGAAGAAAAGCCAGTGGTAGGCTTTCAGATGAATTAAAAATAAAACTAGTGTTCTTATTTAACATCTGGTTTATTTGTAAACAGCTTAATGTATTTACATTTGCCACCTTTCCTCTATTATATAAAATCCTCATCACATCCTTGTTCTACTGAGCAAGGCAGGCCTGGACTAAGTAAAAAGCAAACCCAAAAACCCTCTGATCTTTCAGTAGTCTGTGTGATGGAGACTTAATGCTGAAGGTGCCCTACTTGTTTTTAACCTTTAATGGATTCTATTCTCTATCAGATTTGGCCCACAGCTTTCTAATTATACCACCTTCTAATTTATTCACACTGTCAGTTTTCTTTCTCCATGGTGTGAAAGAGAACCTCTTCCTGTCTGTCCTGAACCTTGCATGTGGTATTTTCATTTGAAACCTTCTCATATTAGAATAGAAGTTTTAGTGTTTTGTACCTTATTCATCTTTTTGCTATTCCTGATTTTGCAGTCTTGTATGTAGCTTGCAGGCCAAACAGATATAGTCAATTTTGATATTTCTTACACCAAAGTTATTTCACATTACAAATCATCTTATCTATTTTTCTCTTTTCCCTTGTTCATTTATTTTTATATCTCTTTTTAATTTGGGAAGAACAGAACTGCATGCAGTGTTCACTGTAGTGTGCCTCATGATAATAAACTTGGTGATTTATGAAGTTGTTCTGTCCTCCCTTCCCTTCCTTGTAACTTCTAGCCTTCTATTTACTTTCTAAACTTATCTGATGTTTTTATAGTATTTTTCTAACCCCAACTTCTTGTTTATGAATTATGTCAGCCTATCTATTTATGAGTATATTGAACACCACAGACCCCAAGGATGCTTTCTCTTTGAAAGAAAATGTCTAGATGAGCAGCAGATAAAATTTGGAATGCGAGAAAGTTAACAAATGCTTTAGTTTCTGTGAATCATGTGGGCTTGTTCATGTGATTATATATACATGTTTCACAGGGAAATTTTAATTCGAAAACATTAAATTGATGCAAAGCATAGAACAAAAATATTTGTTACAGATAGAGCATGCCTGCTATTGAGTATTGCAAGGAAGTTACCAGTGAGAATATCTCTGTGATGACAACTGGCCAGAATAAGTCATGTGTTTTTCTGAATAGCAAGAATCTCCCTTCCCCCCTCCTGAACAGAAACTGTTTTAGTGGTAGGAAAGATCCGTATTGCTGAGTGAAAAATGGGAACAGCAATGCACTTAAGAGTTCTGGCTTAGAAATAGTTTAGTGAATGGGAAAATGTAGATAGGTTAAGTAATAGGAGTGACAAGAGATTTATTGAACTCCCTTTATCTGAACAGATTAATGGAATAGAATCACAAAGGTTTTGAATGAATCAGACATAAAATGTGAATCTCCAAATACTAATTCAGTGAAAATCTCACATAGTTGAAGAAAATGGAAAAGAGATTTAAAGATTCTCCCTGTTTCTTTGAGGCTGGAAAGGACCAACATTTACATGAGAGCATGTTGTATGTGAGAAGAAAATACTGCCAACAAAGACTGGGATTCTAAAGGTTTCAAATTTTGTGGTGTGAAGAGACCTGAGAAAATGTTGTTTCCCTTTCCCCAACCATTAGAAAGACCTGTACTGATTGCTTGCAAGTGTTTTTGGTTTGGTTTTGGTTTAAATGTTTTCTCTTCCCTATTTCTTGAATGGTTTACATCTTTATTCTCTGTAGATACTTCTTTTGCGTTTCAAGCTGGGATGAGTGCTGCTTTTTGCTGTCACATGAGAACTCCAAAATAAGCTGCATCATAAGCTGCCTTCTCCTCATATCTCAATTCCTTGTGTGCTTTCCTAATTACTTGGTTGTCCTCCTTTGCCTCCACTTGATGATGGATTTAAGTTTCTGACTCAGTCTCAAAATGCCTCTTACTCCTCCACTTAGATCCATATTTAACCTTTTCTCTATGGTTGAAGTCCATGTGGGCTTTATCATTATATTTTTCTTGTAACCTTTCCACAAAGGGAGATTTTGTTCCACTGCAAAGGTCTTATGTTTGAATTGGTATGGCTGACTTGATAATATCCTAAGAGTCAGGGTCATACAGTGCAAAGCACATTTCAGAAATGTGCAGTAATGGCAATAATGTTGTGGTTATTTCAGCCTTTTGACAGTAGGTCTCCCACATTAGAGTCTGAGGTTGCAATTATCTCTCCTTTTCATACTTATGTTTATCTACTTAAATGGCATTCTTTATTGCTGTATAAACTCATCTTATGATGGGAACTTTGTTACGTATTTTTTATATAATTATGAAGATTACAGGCTCAGTAATAGGATGATGTTTAATTAAAATAACTGGTAACCTGAATCAAAATATTCTAGATAGTTTTTGAGAGCTACTTCTGTGATCTGTCTGACCCACCAACATCATTAATTCATCATTGATAATTTATAGAATAATGGTCCGTTAGAGGTTGGGACATACTTTGAAGTTTGGGCTACAAAGAAATATTTATTTATTCCCAATAACCAACTTCTTTTTGTGGGGCAAAGGCAGCTGTACAGTGTCACTAGTCTAGAGTTCTGTGTGAGCCCAGCTGAGCTGAATTTTAGGAAGTAGTGCACTATTGCTGACACTGTACTTTAAAAAATAGTTTTTCTGTCTGACTACTGGTGTAAGATTCCTGAAGAAGTCTTCAGAAAATAAATCAAGGATCAATGCTGCCTGGGTCTATCAAAAGCATCTGCTGTTGGCTGAAGCCAAGTGTATGTAATACTTAAGTTCAAGGAAAGGAGTTCATTATATTCTTGTGTGTCTCTAGGAATCCGGAAAGACCGCAGAGGTGGGCGAGTAATGAAACAAAAACGCCAAAGAGAGGAGCAGGATTCCAGGAATGGGGAGGCTTCTTCAACAGAGTTGCGAGCTCCCACCCTTTGGCCAAGTCCACTTGTGGTTAAACACAACAAGAAGAACAGCCCAGCCCTGTCCCTGACGGCAGAACAGATGGTCAGTGCCTTGCTGGAAGCTGAGCCACCCCTAGTTTATTCTGAATATGACCCAAACAGACCATTCAATGAAGCTTCTATGATGACTCTGTTGACCAACCTTGCAGATAGAGAATTAGTGCACATGATCAACTGGGCAAAGAGAGTTCCAGGTAAGAAAAAAAAAGCCCTAGTCAACTCTAAAACCTGTTGATCACAAACAAACAAAAAATCCCCATGTACTGATTTTCTGACTACCTATTCTTATTTAATTCAAATTGTTGTTTTAAGTATAAATACATTAACAAAATTTACAACATTAAACAAAGTTTATGTTATATTGGTCAATAAAATGCTATAGTGCAATGTGAGTGACTTTTGAGGAAAGATTATTCAAGAAAAGATATTTTCTCCACTCTATAGATTACTGGGCAACTTTTTGTTTGCAAATCCTTTTTTTCCATAAAAAACTCAGCAAAATTAAAGGTTGAAAGAGATTATTGGTCAAAGCTAGTCAATTTGATCTAATCAAAATTAAGCATTTAAAAAGTTAAGTTATGTTAAGTATTTTGATCCCCTTAAAAAAGGGTTACTCTCATATATTTAATGTAAACCATAAATTCAATATCAGTACTAAGCCCATAAGTATTACTATGATTTATTTAACTGCCAGGTTATAATTTTGACTGTGAATTACAGATTTTTCATGAATTTTGGGTTTGAAAAACCAATCCAGAGCAACCATTTTAGTATGATTTTTTTTTTTTTTGGTGCACCATGATTCCCTCTTTTCCCAAAAGGAATTACAGAATTGTGGGAAATATGTAACATTTTTCTTTGACTGTATGTTATATAATCATTCATGTAGTTCAATTAATCAATGTGAATGAAATGAGAGAGTAGTTTCGTAGTTAAATTTCATCACCTTTCAAAGTTTCAGTCTACACAAATACTCTTCATAAGTTAAGATTTAAAAATTTATAAGACATTAATTGCACATATCATAGTTTTATCTTGGTAAAAATACTGGGATACATGGTAATTTATTCTTCATAATTCACTAGAGTGCTGATCTTTTAATTTTTTACTGTAGCCATTTATTTAATTAAAATTATGTAGATGCTTTAGGAAGGGATGCTAGAGACAACTAACACAACTCTCACCCACACAGTGCATTACCTCAAAAGAATTACACCCAGGTTATGCCATTTTCCTGTTTTTCTTCATTTAAACTTGGCAAGACTGTTCCAGGTAAATCAATAACCCTGTCTCTTCCAGTCCTTAAGGGTTCCCTCTCAGCCGCTTTTCACATGTCACTTTGTGGTCTCCAGCTATGATCAATGAGAACCTGTGTGTGTTTCATTTCTCATCGTATCTTATAAGAAATCACTTGAGAATTTCACTCTTGACAAAGTCACGGTGGTTAAAGGCTGATCTACAGTCTGTTCCAGTCAAGGGCAGTTCTGGTGTTAATTTAGGTATGTTTTGCATCACACCGTTACAAAAATGCTTTTGAAAAATGAACCTATGTACATGGTGTTAAAGCTATTCACTATCAAAACAGATAAATTCAAATTACCTTTCTATGGATTTTTAGAGGTACAATTAGTGTGAGTCTGTTAAAATAAATTAATTTAAATTCAAGATGAATACACCACAATCTAAATTCATTATGTTGTCCAACTGGAAACATTTGGTTTCCATGACTTTTGATTTTGAGAGTGTAATTAATGGAAATGTGTTTAGAAATGAAGTAACATTGCCAGAGAACCAAGATCTGTTTTTTATTCAGAAATTTCTCTAGAACTGCCTGTCACAAGATGATTAAAACTGGCAATGATCAAAAAATTGCCTGGTTTACCAAATATAAACGTCAAATTTTATGAAAGTGTCTGACACCAGAAAATCAAATGTATGAGATTAACTGTTATGAGATTAACTGTTTGTGCATATCCAATGTATTTTACATTTAAATTTACATTAATTGTGAAAATAGCTCCTAAGGAGAAACCAAGCCCAGTGACTTGACCATGTATATCCATTAATAAGTACCCCAGCAGGTGAGGTTTTATATAGAACTGTTGAACTTTGCCTAGAACTAAAAAATGAAAGTCCTTTCCCTGTCATAGTTTGATCTGTTAAGCACTCCACAAATAATTATACCAAAGGAAACCAAAAATTATACCTAAAGCAGGACAGAGAGAAAAAAAGAGTTTGGGGGTTCTGAAAGTGCTGGACACCTAGCTGGTTCTTGATGTTGTGGCCTGGAGAACAGTGTGCATCTACAAAAGCAGAAATAAAAGTGTTTTGATTTAAAAGAATTCAGGTTCAATTGTTTACCTGCCTCTACAACTGGGGCCTCTTGAGTGTAACAAATTTGGATCTAGGTGCTTAAATATATATGTCTTCTTAGTTTCTTATTTGGTCCTCAGGAAAGGTTGGATGTGCCTAGTTGCTGATACTAAATTTTAGAAGTATTGATCACCTTTCAAAAACTGGGTCAAAGTTTCCTTCTGCTGGAATATATTTGGAATACATATACTTTAATGGAAATGTGTCTGACAATATAAATTGCATTTCCCCCCCCTCAGACCATTGCCATTGACTACTCCATTATTACTAGAAATTATACTATACAGCCTAATCAGAGAGGATTTTTGTATATGTTATGCATGAACAGGGGGACTGAATAACTTTTCTCTGTTAAGTGTTTGGTATAACAGCATTGTGGAAATCCACTCAGTTTTTTTTCAGCTAATTTACTAGGGTTTCAAGCATCAGGATCAAGGGTAAGACTATATATTTTTTTCCCAAAAAAAGTGAATGTCAATAAAAATACATAATTATTATGTATGTTATGAATATAAATTTTAGCAATAGAAAAAAGCAGTTGCAGAAAACAGCTTCCCCTACACACACATTTCAAGCCTTGGAAACATTGTGCAAGTTTATTTTACCTACATGCAGGATGTAGGAAAGCAAGGAGTAAAGTTTATATGAGTGGCTGAGTTGAAATCATATTTCACAGTGATCACAGAATCACATGATATGCTGTGTTGAAAAGGACCCACGAGGACCATTGGGTCCAAGGTCTGGCCCTGCACAGCACCAACCCCAAGAGTCACACCATGTGCCTGAGAGTATTGTCCACATGCTTGTTGAGCTCAGTCAAGCTGGTGCTGTGACCACTTTCCTGGCGAGCCTGTTCCAGTGCCCAGCCACTTTCTTGGTAAAGAACCCTTTTCTAATACCAACCCAAACTTCCCCTGACATAATTTCAGGCCATTTCCTTGGGCCCTGTCTCCACAGAGAGAGATCAGTGTCTGCCCCTCCTCTAGCCTCACGAAGAAGTTGCAGACTGCAGTGAGGTCTCCCCTCAGTCTCCTTCTTCCCCAGGCTGAACAGACCAAGTGATCTCAGCTGCTCTTCATACAGCTTCCCCTCCTGGCCCTTCACCATCCTCATGGCCCTCCTTTGCATGCTCTCTAATCCTTTAATGTTGTTATATTGTGGCACCCAAAACTGCCCCCAGCACTGGAGGTGAGGCCGCCCCAGCTCAGAGCAGAGCAGGACAATCCCCTCCCTTGCCTGGCTGTGATGCTGTGCCTGATGCCCCCCAGGACAGGGTTGGCCCTCCGGGCTGCCCGGACACTGCTGGCTCATGTTCAACTTGCCTTGGACCAGGACCCCCAGGTCCCTTCCCATGGCACTGCTCTCCAGCCTCTCCTTCCCCAGTCTGTCTGTACACCCAGGATTGGCCTGTCCCAGGTGCAGAATCCCGCACTTTCCCATGTTGAAATTCTTATGATTGGTGGTTGCCCCGCCCTCTAATTTGTTTAAGTCTCTCTGCAGGGCCTCCCTGCCCTCAAGGGAGTCAGCAGCTCCTCCCAGTTTTGTATTGGCTGTGAACTTGCTCAGTATCCCTTCTAGTCCTTTATAAAGAAATGCTGAGGAAAGTCTTCAAAATGAGATGAGTATCTTCACAGACATGCCCTGATTGGGAAGGTCATAACTCATCTCAATCTTTATTGCAACTAATTCAGCATCAGTTCAAACTTGCTTAAACTGGCTCTGCAAACTTGGTCGTGTAAACCAGTTTCTGGGGAAAAGGAAAATATCTTCAACACCTAGGTATAACATGATTTTTGTCTGAGGTCAGAACCAGGTTCCCTTATGACAATGCAATTCATATTATGCCAAGTACATAAAAGCTTGTTTTAATATTTTTTTCAAAACTTCGGCCACTAATACAAGGGGGGTTGGCAGATGAACAAAAATCTTGTACAGTGTCTTATGACATAAACAAAAAAATCAGGATCTCTTACTCTTTAGATGGCCTAATGGGGATTTAGGCTGCAGTCCTCCCAGGTGGCCTCTGTAAGACACTGATGGTGCCTTTTGATTGCCCCAGCCAGTTGGAACAGCTGGCAGCTGCACATGAGGTGAGTGCAAACTGATTGTGGTGGGCTAGACTTTACATGTAAATCGAGCCTTTTACCATTTAACTGGGACAAATCACTAAAAATCACATGTAGGCAAGGTATTGGTGTAGATGAATGTTCATTTCTGAATCACATTACTGAAAGAAATGCCTTCTTATGTTCTTGGCTTAAATCACGTCTTGGGGATATAGTACCACATTCAGGGTAGTCTTTAATAAAATGAGCAAAATCATTACTCTGCTTTTCTACAGAAATGCTGTTATGTCAAAGGAATTAACTTATTGTATTTAATTTTTCACTTACTGTGTATTTAGTTTAATGTATGATGTTGAGTACTGTATTTTCTACATGAAGCTAGCATTTTCCATGTAATCAACCAAACATTTTTGGTGCAGAATCTCCTGAGATGGTAAGAGACATTATGAGCTTATGCAGTGAGCTCATGGTAAAGAATGTAGCATTAAGGAAATTTTGTTGCAAGGGTGAAATCTTTGGCAGTGCTGCTAAAATGTTGTATAACTATTTACTACAAGTACAGTAGCTGTACAAGCTAATAGCCCTAAAATGGTACACTGGGCATACAAGCTTTGAAGTTTTGAAATGGTTCACAGTGCTGTACTTATTTTATGGCTTCATGAACCGAGGAGATAAACATTTTGGCACTAGTCTTTTTTTCTTTTTTTCTTTATTTCAAAGCCACAGAGGTTGCTATTTTCTTAAGATATTGTTTTCCTACTTGACCTTTTAAACTGCTCTGTTAAATCAGGAACAGTGTGTAAAAAGGCCAATAGCCACAATTTGAGACTGTACTTTAGTGGCACCAAACTTTGAAAAAAAAATTGTCAGCTTGCAGTGGAAGGAAATATGTCTTAGATGAGAGTGGTATGTGTTTATAAGCATTTAGGTGTAGGAATGTTTATAGAGCTTCTAAGTGTACTGATCCTCCTGCCAATAATTTACACTTATTTTAAAAAAGGAATGGCTTGCAATTCCTGTAATAATTTTTAATGACGTTTTCGAAACAGTGTTATTTTAATAAACCTTCTGTTTTACAGTCTCTTCTCCTTTGCCTAACAGGCTTGCTGTTAGGCAAGAGATTTCTAAAATGCTGTTAAAAACGAGCATTTGCTTATCTCTTTAATCTGTTGAAGTGATACTCTCTGCTCCCCTGCTTTTTAGATGAAAAACAGAGGAAGCAAATTTGTAAGCAAAAGAGAAATGAAAATAGGCATCTGGATCTTACTTTATGTCTGCTTTTTGCTGATTTAATTTCTGTGAAGTTTCAATTAATTACCATGAATGTAAGAGATAAGTATCAAACATTATAGTGGAATAAAGTAAACACCATTTGAATTTGAATATCAGATTGAGATGTATCATTCAATAGAATGATTATGAAGGGCAGCAGAATTAAAATCATTGAATATGAAATTAAAGCTTTTCATTCCTGTGTTTTCTTAGTCTGGGAAGCATCTTCAGTTTTTCTTGTCTATATTTGTAAAACCAAAAAAAGCGTTCCTTTCCATCCTCCTCCTCCTCCAGCTTCTGTGTGCTGTATGAGAAAGCCCCTCTCTTATAAGTTCCTTTTTTAGTTATCTTTAGAATTGTCTTGTAGTGCTTTAAAAAAAAAAAAAAAAAAAAAAAAGGAATTTTAA
>VXBB01021205.1:586319-659335 GCA_013399915.1 Illadopsis cleaveri
CCTTTTTTTGTTTTTTTTGAAATTTTTTTTTAGGTTTTAAAAAAAAAAAAAAAAAAAAAAGAGGTATATTTCTTCCTGTACAGAACTAATGAGAGAAAAAAATGAGACAATATGACACAATGTTGAGAGATGGGGTGGAGGTGCTGATTCTAAAGGACAGAGAGATGTTAAATGCATCAGAAGCCTGTGTCAGACAGGAAAAAGCCAAAGCTGAGAAGGAACAACTCAGAAAAATGCTTGTAAGGGAACATAAACAATACAAAACAAAACAAAAATACAGGCAGTGGTTTCACTAGCTGAAGACTGGAAGAAAATTATAACAGAAGAAAAAAGTATCAAGGTCTGAATTACAACTCTGATATTGGAAATTGAAGAAGTGTCCTAATGCAATGGTTTTCAAACTCTAGTGAGTGCCCAGAGTCAGGGATATAGAAGGGGAGAGAAATACATTAGAACAAGCTGACCAGCAACAAGGAGACTCCAACAGTGAGAAAAAGTAAAGAATACAGGCAATAGGGCCAGAGGAAAAAGATGCTGTGAATCAGTCAGATGAGCCAATAGCAAATTCAACTGCTCAGTACTTGGCTTCTTATTGCTATGGCTCCTGCTGACGGCAGTAATTTGTTCAGGGGCTCTTCCAACTGGAAGGATCTGGTTGTTGCCTGCTTCTGTTACCACAAGAAGAGCCTTGGGATGTGACTTACACAGAATTCTTTCCCATTTCATCTTCCAAGCCATAGTGTTCCAGCTTTATGTCCCACTCTTTCCCCAGGAGTTTCCTGGCAACAGGCATTAAAAGAATATGTTCAAACTGCATCATTGTATTTACATAAAATTTCAATCAAGGGAAACAAAGTTAGGACAGGGAAAGTAGTTAGAGAACCACTTAGAATGTTTATTTACAAAACCATTTAGAGTATTTCTTCAGAGAACCTTTGAGTGAGCTCAGAAATATATCCTTGAGAGTTTTCTAAACTTACCTTGCAACATTTCATTTTTTTTTGTTTATTCTTACCAGTTTCTTTGCAAACTCCTAAAGCTAATTCTGTAGCTCTCCAGATTTTATTTCATTATCCAGAAGAAGAGAGAGATTCTGATGAGTACATCTGCCACTGATGCCATTATGCAAGTGCATAGCCAAAAAAAATTTTTAAGATTGCTACTCCACATGTTATAGAGTCATAGTTCCATCGCCACACAGTGGTTTTAAAACCAAAATCCACAGTGCTATTACAAGGCTGATCCTATTCAGGCCTTTTCAGAGTAAAAAATATTTCGATTTCAAAGATTTGAATTTTGGGGCTTCCCAACAAGCTCAAAAAAATGTCTTTAGTAACCAAAATTTATCTAACTATGAGTAATCTTGTTTACCTTTTTGACATATATTGACAGATGAACAATGACACCAAACAGGTAAGAAGGAGTAACATTATTTTAACAAGAACCACTTATATGTTGGAGTTCATTGTACATTCAAGAGTATACAAGTTCAATTGACAGTAGGTGTTTGAAGATGAAATTCTATTGGTCTTGGCAAATGGAAAGGCAAAAATGAGCATTCACAGTAATAATCTTTATATTTCTTAGCCAAAACTTTAGGAAATTAAATACTTAAACTGTATTATTTTATTTCCAAAAGATATGATCCTTTTATAAAAACATTTCCTGCCATTTTTCTTTAGCTGATAAATAATTTACACTCTTGGATGAACATATCTGTCTTAGAGTCTTCAGCTATGCTAAACCCTGGAGCTTTCCAAGAAACGCTCGTTAATTTCTACTCTAAGTAAACAGTAAGTAATGATCCCTCCTGATTTATTTATTTCTTAAAATAATTTACAAAAAGAATATGCGATTGTTGGAAAGCACTGATGCGGTATGTATGTGCATGTGCACATATCCATTGTTTCTTGTTCACATAATTCACACAAATTGGCCCTTTTTACTTGATGTTTAATAACTTCAGCCTAGTCCTTTTAGGTTCCCTCTAATACTACATCCCTGAGCACAATCAGCTGTAATTCCAGTTTAGAGGTTATTTTAATATCATTTGTATTAGATTTCTGTTCAAGTGAGTCACTCACTAAAATCTCCTGTTAGATATATAGGAGTTTTTAAGTTACATAGAAATAATTAGGAAAGATTTATTGCAGATGACTTCTGGATGGGCTCTTACCCTGTCTGTATTGCTGCAGTGGTGCATTATATGACACATCTGTTACCAGCTCATTTGTTTTCTTTGATTATCTCTCCGGGAAATGAACTATGTGTGGAAAGAGTATGTTGTTTTGTCTGCATGCTAGTTATGGACTGCTGTGAATTTAGACTAGTGTAAGCAAGATAAAGAATATCCCACAGTGGAATGGGGGATGAGAAATCTGCAATTGCCTTGTTCCTCCAGGAGTTTGTGCTCAGCTGAGAGTGTCCATAAGGAACTATTGTCTAATGTTCCTTATGTAAAGTTCTGTTGCTTTTAAGAAATCTCCCTCTCTGCCACAGTCTGGAGCAGGGAGATAGAGTTGAAATGTTTATCACTGTGCTTAGATTCTGGGTGTAGACTTAAAGCTCCTTAAGCCTCTTGAGGAGACCTGGAAACAGAAGAGAGGAATCAAGATCTTGACTTTGATTCAGTGTCCGGTTCCCTTTGCCCACCAGAGAGGGGCGCTGCTCAGGCTATCAGAGGTACCCAGTGATTCTCACAGGTATATGGCATTCCTTGTGAGCAGACTGATCTCAGAAAAAGAAAATTCATGTCATAATTTTCGGTTATTTATTTCTCTGCACCTTGAGATTTTTGGTTTGGAACCAAATCCAGTACGAACTCTTAAAAGCCAGAATCAAGGTTAATATACAGATGAGGGGGAAAGTACCATTCAAAATCCTGCTTATAGGTTAATGTGTTGTGTTGCCTATGAAATTATATTCTGGAGTGTTTAGGTTGATTTGGAAAACCAAAATTTTAGAAATCTAATTTTATTTGATTCACAAAGATAGGGAAAGTGGTAGAGTAGGCTAATTAAAATGTTCCTGAAGAATAGTAACTCTTATCAATAGTCTAATGAAGCATCTTCTGCAACAGCTGCTGTCCCTCAAAAAACATGGCTGCAAATAGAGAAGTGGCTATACAGGCTGCTGGCATGAGAGCCAGGTATTTACTAAAACCCTGAACAGTCTCTGACTGGGTGTGATCATTGTATGAAAACTGACTGGAATAGAGCTAAAATTACAATATTTCCATATAACATAAAATATTATATTAGTACTGCATGTCTGACCTGTTCCAGTAATCTCCTTTGAGTACAACATAGGTAGTATTTCTTACGAGTATCACATACATTTGTAGGATGTACTCTGTAAGATTGTAATTGCAGTGCTGGCTAGAACAGTTCCTACCTTTCTGCTTCTCCCTGTCTTGGGATGGCTGTGCAAGTACAGGGATTTATCTGGGTTAAAAATGGATCTTTGGGGTGTTTTGGTTTGCCAATAACTTGATCCCCAGTCCAGTTCATGGCAAACTAGTTGAGGCAATTGAAATGGAGGTGTGACAGTATATCAGGAATGAATAGGCAAGTATTAATGTGATGGCGCTAGAAAGAAATATTCATGTATCTATACTGCCAATAGTAATATATAACTCTGGAGCAAGCCTTCTTCTAATTTAATTTCACTTTATTTTTAGGCAGAGAGGTCTTTTCCAGTCTCTCCTGTACAAAGGACAAGAATCTTCTCATTCCTGGCACCATTTAAAGCCTTTATCCTGTTTGCTTAAGTAGGAGTTCAGCTCCTACTTTGCATGTTCCTGCTTAATCTGCAACATAAACTGTAATGCTGTGCCATAGCTGTGAGGGTTTGGAGACTCGTGGGTAAGAGGTAGCACCCCCTAACTCAAGATGCATCTTGTTCACTGAGAGTCTTTAGTTGGCTTCCATCCCTGGGGTACAAGATGCTTTACTTCCTGGGAGACAAAGACCGGATTGTTGCCAATTCTTTCAATTTTTTGGAAGTTGATCTTCTGTCTTTCTCTTCCAGGAAGGCAGTAAATTTTTCTGGAAGTTCTTTGGGCCAAGTTTGCACAGCACAGCTAGTAAATAGTGACCTGAAGTGACAGAAGCATGTGGCAGCAGTCGACTCTTAGTCTTCTGCAGGGTGGGATTTTGCAATGTTTGTGGAAAAGGAAAGCTCTAGTATTCTTTATTTGGCGATGATGGGATTAAACACTGGTACTAATTGGTTAACATCTCACACATTTTAAAACCAGTATATATGGAGTGGTTCTCAGCTGACACAGAAGAGCTGCTCATGAAAATCCAGCATAATTATCAACTTGTGACTTCATTGTTTTTTCCCCACTGTGTATTCACATAAGCACAGTTATGGAGGATCACTGGCTCCAAGATGGACACCAAATGGACTTCTTTTTCCCCGGGTAAACATGTAGGGTTACATTCCTTTATACTGAACCTTTTGGGAAGAATGTTGCTTTACCACAAGGAGGCACTGACTGTGCCAATGCCCTCCTGTGTCAGTTATGTAGTACTCATTGTACTCTTACAATGTGCCACAGTGAATCCATTCCTAAACTGGTGTCTCAGGATTTTATCTGCTGCATAGGAAATCTATAAAGAACATTAAATATCCCTGTTGTGAACCTCCACCTCCCAATTTGAAAATTCTTAGCCTACAGGCACAAATATGAATTAAATCTGCTATTTCTTTTTATACTGCTCATTTTGATCCTATTTTATGCCTTGCCAGTATGCCTCTCTTCTCAAAAGATGTGGCTTATATTTTGCAGATTTTTTTACATGCTGGTTTAAGTTTTCTTAGGTTTTTGTTGTTGTGGTGGTGGTGGTTTTTTTTTTGTTTGTTTGTTTTGGGGTTTTTTTTTGTGTGGTTTTTTTTTTGTGTGTGTGTTTGTTTTTTTTTTCTGTTTTTTGTTCATTTGGTTCTTGTCCTCTTAGTTTGGTTGTTTTTTGGGCTTTTTTAGTTGTTGATTTTGTTGTTGTTGCTGGGGTTTTTTTGGTGAGTTTTCTTTGTTTGTTTTGACTTTTTTTTTTTTTTAAGAGGACACTTCTAATCAAGTGTTTAAATAGACACACCTTTGAACACTTGAATGAGACAGTGCCAGGCAACACAAATACATTTCCTTTACTGCCTCATTTCAGCAGAGAATGCAGTCAGAGTGCTCTTTTCTTTAGACTCCAGATGAGCTTTTTCGTACCTTATTTATCAGTAATAGGGCTTCTGGGAGGTTTTGGTAAAAATCCATCACTGCAGGCTGATGAATCCAGATCTGCTTTTCTTCAGCTGACACTGAATAACTGTTACCAGCTTTCCATGAGTTATTTTATTTACAAATAACGTGGAGTAACTTGTGTTGGTGGATGACTGAAATTATTTACTAATGGGATGTCAGAAGTAGTTCACTATAACATTGATGAGCTGTTTTCCCCCTTCTGAACAACTTGCCAGCCTCTTGGACCCTCAGAGTCTCTTGGCTTCCGAGTCTCTGAGCATCTTCCTAACACTTCATGTTTAATCAGAATAGTAACATATTTTAAAATGTGTTTGTAGATGCTTTAAATTAGAGTCAGAATTACCCTTTTTTTTGTGTATCTGTAAGACAATAACATTAAGATTTTTTTCCTCTTTTTTGAATTTCCGAGTTCATCCCTCTTCCTCAGTTCATATTTTGATTGTCTATCTTTGCAAAAATGCAGCCTGAAAATGCTTAAAAAATTAGGTTGATTCCAGACGTAGCACAAGCAGTTAGGAGGTGACTCACTTCTCTGAGTATCTCTGAAATTCTTGTTTCTTTTGTTCTGATTAAGTTAAATTATTTTCTGTCATCCTCATATTTTGCTGCCTCATTACTTTCTTGACCTGTCAGATCATTAATAAACATATTTCGGATAATGAAAGTTAGAGTGTTGTGTCATCTTGAAAAGTTTTCACCACGCTGTTGCTTCATGTTTTCTGTCTCTTGTTCAGTTGTTTAGAAGTTTGCCTTTTACCATCATGGTGCAACACTGATTCTGTGTGACCTACTTTGGTTGTGTCAATATCGTGGTCACTGCATTACTTCCTCTCATCCTACTCTCCTTGTGGCAGCCATGTAGTCACGGGAGGATATAGACATATATGAGCTGTAGAAGTGAGTAACAGGAACCCTTAAACTTCTGGATATCATCAAAAGTGGGCAACTTTTGGGTAACATTTGGGTAACAATCAGGTGATATTTGCCGCCTTGGGGCTCCTGCACCAAGAACAGTTCTTCTACCTCTGAGGATAGGAGACATCAGCCGGAATGAGTCTTCTTTGTGTGATCCAAACTGTGCTTCAAGGATCAGTATGGTGATGCTATTCATGAAATAGTCTCCTAGACTGTGTCTGAACCATGCAAAGGGGCTGTTTCGTGATGCAAGCCAAAGCTTTATTCTCATCCATAAGGAGTCTCTCAAATTTGCATTTCATATGCATGTGAAAGAAAAAGGAAAAACAAAATAAATCAAAACGTCTCTGTAATAAGAAAGATGAAAACTACCACTTTTTTTACAAGTTAGAAAAAACATCAAGTTACAATTCCAGGGTAGTCTTTTTGAATTTTAAGTTACATATTTTTCTTTTAATCTTTAATTTCAGCTATTGCACTTCTTAGGAAAGTATTACAGTGATATTTTTTAATGCAGTGGGATTCCATGCAATTTTCCAGTCCTATCAAAGGATGACAAATAGAGTTTATAGGTCCGGTCATTTTGGATGAGCTTGTACACTGTTCCAAAACTTTCCAGATGTCTCCATCAAAGTTGTGTAAATAATTAATTTCTTTGTTTCATGGCAGATGTAAACAGTAAAAAATAAACTTTCTCACTTCATACAAAATGAAATTTTTGAAACTTTTTGCTAGATAATAACCTTTTTGAGTGAAATGAATTTTTTTTTTTAATGTGAAAGAGTAGACTTCAATAAAATTTCAAATATTTCAGGCACCTGTTTTTTTTTAAAAAAGACAATTTTAGGGAAAAGGGTCCTATATTTCCAGAAGTTTAGATACCTTTTTCAATGTTGGGTAGGAATAGGTGCCTGGTAGAGTGCTGAAAACTAAGATGAAGTGCTGACAAGGAGGCTGCGTTTCCAGATAGAAACCAACCTCTTTTTATTTGTTTGTTTTTATTTTGTGAAACCTGACATGTTACCCAGAGCATTTGAAAATTGTCAGCTATCACTCTCCAACGTAAAATGCTCTGTCAGAGTGCTCCCAAGCAGCTCTAGCCTCAGCATGTATCTCAGCAGGCAGTATGGGAGCTTGAGTCAAGGTCACTGTTCTCCTGAGGGTGCCTTGGGTTTGTTACCCGTTGAAGGACAGTGCAAGAAAAGGAACTTAAGACAATGATGTGTTTTGTGGAAATATGCTGCTTGATCCCTTACTAGATCTCCCTGGACAAGAAGATTAATACAAATTGCCAGCTGCATTCTAGTGTCTTGCTTTCCCTGTAAAGTACTCCTGTGCTCTGTCTTATGATGACACTCCCACACAGCTGCTGAAACAGTCTTCTTGTTGTAGTGGTTAAAGGAAATTGCTGCAATTAATTTTGCTGTCTTTCTTCTCTTTGATGTATCCTTACAATTTCTTGGACAATTTTTTAGAAATTGGGTTATGTTCAAAACCAGTCATGTAGAGGTGAAAGGAATAGGAGGAAAAAGAAACAATTGGGATTTCATTTATATGTGCTTGTGTTTCTGTTTTGATGTAGGCACCAGGCAATGTAATGGATGCTAAAGTACACACATATATAGTTTTTATTACTCACATATAAGTGCAATAGACAGAAATAATACCTCAAAAGTGAACAGTCTGAAGGAAAAAAAAATGGATGCAGGTGCATTAGTCAAGCTAGTTCTATATCCTAGTGACTAAAAAGAATGACCAGACCATGAAGTCTGAAGTTATGCCTCATTTCTTGGGTACAGCACACTATGTTCTGAGCAATTTCTATTTGTAGTCTTGAAGCAGTTTTAATCTTCTAGTTCACTACAAACTTGACAGTTTCCCCCTCTTTTCCTGGGGTTGCAAAATAATCCTCATTTCTGCTACTTCCAGATGCTGCTGCAATGAATGCTAATAGGCACAGTACTGGGAGACACTGTGGAGAAAAAAGCTTAGTGCCTTGTTCACTGGATTTTATGAATGAAGAAGGGGAGAGCTTAGCTGTCTCAGTTCCATTGTGTGAATGTTTTTGTGGTCAAAAAAAGTCTTAAATTAAAATGTGACTTTTCTAAAGCTTCCAGACATGGGGAGAGATATAAAGGGAAATGGTGAAACTTTAATTCTTAAAGAATTAAACAGTATTATTGGAAATAAAAGTATAAACCCAGTATTTTAGGGACAGTCCGAAAGAATGGGGTTAATCCCTAATTTCAGCCTAAATAACTAATGTTAGTTTAGAAGAATGGCTGAAGCTGGCCATTGGTTGTGTTATCTTGCAAATCTAATTTTATATCTTTTTAAAAATGTTCTTGATTGTGTTATGATGACCTTTAAGTCTTTCATATAGCTTTTATAATTAAAGGAACAAAAATGATAAAAAATGGAACCATGGAGATATTTTTACAACCTAACATTTGTGGAAAAAATGAGGAGCAGAGCAGTAGAAATGAGCTGCCTGTGGTACAATAGCTCTCCAGGCTCCCTCTAACCTAGTTTTGTTCACTTGCCATCTCTGTCCTGTCCCCCCTGTGACCATTCGACCATGTGACATATCTACATTGTCTTTATCCACCCTGAGGTTTTCCAGAGCCTCTTCCTTGAGCAAGGTCTGTCTCCTGGTGCTGCAGGGAAGGCCAGGCATGTGGTACTGCCTAAGCCAGCTCCAGCAGGGCTCCATGTGAACCACCCCCTGGCTTGCTGCTCTCACTGACACCACTAGGGCACTGCCCCATCCAAAGTGCCTTTCCCAAACGGACTGCTGATAAAAGCAGTAAGAGGATGTAGTAAAAGCATGTAGGTGCATTCTGCAAAAGAGGAAAACAACTGGGAAGTCTTGCATGTTTGATTTTAAAATTCTTCCCTAGTAATTGTGCATTGAATCAACCATTTGAAAACTTGCAGGGGAATGCTGGGGTCATTTAAAAAGCTCGGAAAGATTCTACCTCAGTCTGCCTCCTTCCCTCCCCCCCTCCAGATTGTGTGTTTACTTGAAAACTGTGGTTGCTTAAAGAGGTTGCTCAAAGAGTGATTGCTTAATGAGACCTTTTGCCTTGAATGATTTTTTTTGACAGCTGCAAAACCATCACTTCCATTTGGTTTAGGTTGTGATTGGAGCATGCCCTGGTACTTTACTAAGGAGGTCAAACAATGCTGAAAACCTCAAATTGTCTTGAGTGCAACTGAACAGACAAAAAAAAAAAAAAAATCCAAGTCATGCTGGATATGACCTCAAGTCTCAGGGCAAATTTACATGAAGTGTAAACTCTTTGAGGTGATTTGTGCTGCCTAACTGCCCATGGGTCAGTTTCATGCCCCTCCTTCTTAACAGATCATTTCATCAATGGTCTGAACAATTAAACCAGCAGAAGAGCCCAGCAGTGTGGCAGTCCTAGTTGGGTGGGGAAGGGAAGGAGGGGAAAGAATGAAGTAGAGAGGACAGCTTGCATTTACAAGTCTGTTTTTGAGTTCGTAAAAGTCAGTTAAGAATGCATAACCAGCACCAGAAATTATTTTAGCCGCGTCTGCTTTTGATGGAAAACATTTTGCTTAGTTGTGACCTCTTACAAAAATGATAAATCCCCAAAAAACCTTCCAAACTACTTGCAACTGATCTGAGTACTGGTGTAAGTTTAATAAAATGTAATTAAATATTGCAGAGACAATAAATAAAAGATGTATTACCTCATACCATCTATTTTAGTCAGCAGCTAATAAATTTTGTGTAGTGTCTTTCTTCACCTGTCGAGGGAAAAATTCAGAGGACAACCTTCAAAGAAAAGCCTTCACATGTAGCTGATGGGCTTCGTCTACACTCAAAATCACAGGAAACAGCTGCTGTTCCACTCTCAATAAGCAGACAGTGTTCTGTGGCTTTTATTTACAAGCCTGAACTTCCTGAGAAATGGCACAGCTCTCAGTGATAAAAGAACCCTAAAGTAGCATCTTACTGTTGTCAAAGTGTACCTTGAATCTCAGACATCTGGTCCAGGAAGGAATTATCATTAACATGCTTTGAATAACTTATATAGCTCTGCAAGAATTTTCTGTGTAATAACGAACATCACTTTTTTTTGATTAGTTGAAGAGCTTGTTTTCCATGCAGAAAATAGGTGTATGTCTCCCTTCTTGCTTTACAATACAATTAAGATAAGCTTTCACTTGCAAACTGGCAGGCAGACTTCACTTAATATAATCTTTTATGGTAGTTGCTGTTACAGTTATTATTAGCGAGATTTATTCTTATTTTAATAACTTTTAAAACGACATGTTAAGAGGGTGAGGAAAACTTGAGCCTAAGATTTTTTTTGTACAGGTCGTTACCTTGCCTAAATTAGCAAGACTAATTAAAGTTAATACTTGTGTACTTCCCTGCATCCAGCTTTTCTGCTCACATTCTAAACAATTTTCCCTCCAAATCTAACTTTGTAAAGCTTTTTTTCCTTTTTCTCTGTGAGAAAAGTTCAGTTGCTTCTGGTTTTTGTCTTTACTGATTTGCAAGAAATGGAAATTTCACTTCGGCTCAAGGAGTCTTTAACTTGAAGATTTTTGTGGTTGAAAGGATGACAGAGTGTGCTGAGACACCTCTGTCCTAATCCTGCCTCCTCCTGGATGAGGCACTTAACCTCCCTGTGTTCTATCTATAAAATACATTTAATAATACTTAATGGTTTTACTGCCCTTTGAAAATGTGAAGTGCTATGTGAGTGCCAATTACTTTTATTATGTTCCCTGATGGAAGGCCTCAACATATCTGTGTTAAATGGTTACTGCTAATGCATTTTCTGGAATAATCTTTGGTTAACAAAGTGCAACCATTGCAGAAAAACCCCTGTGTGTAAGTCAAAGCTGACACAGTGATAGGTGTGAGACAGTCAGGACTTGGCAGCACTCAGTTTCACTGGGTATGTTTGTGTCCTGACTCAGGGATGGCCTTGAGCCACAACCCTACACAGCTTGTCTTCTCTCCAAGGAGGAAGTCTTGAGCTTTGGACACACAGCCTGGCCATCCACCAGCATAGGACAGATCTTCAGGCAGCCAGATAAATCCTACAGAATAATTTGCTTGTGCTGCTGTTCAGAGAGAACTTGCTGTACCTCAAACTCACAGAAGCACTTCACAGCTGAGGGCTGGCTCTCATGCTGAGTGTCCCTGCAGACCGCTGGGCAGAACATGGTCCATCTCCCCAGGAGCATTGCCAGCCAAGCTGGTTTTGTGCTGGAGACTTTTAATGTTTCTCTCAGGCAAGGCATCAGTATTTCATAAAAATGTGGCAAGGGTTTGTCAGGAGAAGAGAATGTAAGTCTGACCAGTCACTATCTCTGTCACTACCCCTGAAGTGGCCCTAAATTCTAATTGTGCTTGGTGCAAAGTATTGCTTTAAGTATGTGAAATTCTACTTGCGTAACTTCTTTACAAGCTTACTCTGGCGTAGGAAACTTGAAATAGGACTGTATTTAAAAGATTTGTTGTAGGCAGGATGCACTTGTTTAGGCTGGTGTGGCCTGAGGAGGGAAAGAGAAGTTCCTGTACTGGACAAGGAATGGGCTACTTGAACCAGGAATGGCCTCAGGAACTTTTTAGACTCCTCATTCTGAAAAGATATGGACTGGACAAGTCTGAAAATGCATGTACTTTTTGTGCAAGCACAAAGAATTGAGTGAAGTCATGATAACTTTACATATTCCTGGAAAGGAGCTGAAAAGGTTCTCATTTACGTGAGAAATGCATTTCAGAATCATCACAGCACAATTTTTAAGTGGAGGCAGAGCAGACCAGCTCCTAGAAATGGGATCTGAAATAAGAGTGGGAAATGTGACACCTCTGCAGCATCCTGCCCTAGGGCCAGTGTTAGGTAGGGAATTTGGCTGGATGGTCTACCTGCCAGACTGTTAGGCAGCTTTCCTAAGGCCGGCTCAGGGAGGATGGAAACTCCCTCCACTAGAGGTGAAGAGCAAAAGCTTGCTTGATCTTAACTTTCAGTATGCATACAGACTGTGAAAGTGGGGCCTCATCTTCCTTCTGACTTAGAGGGTTTTTGCCCCAAACCCCAAACACTCCTAACCGATATTAAGTTTACACCTGTAAATTGCAATTTTTATTTTTCAGAAAGAAGTTTAAGACCATTAAGGCTGAAAATGGAAAAATGAGAAGTACAGTTTTCAAAAGGAATTAACAGTTATTAAGAGCAGATGCTGTTCTCTTTGATCTCAAGAAATTTAATTCCTGACAGACTGTTTACACTCAGACGAGACAGTGTGTGAGTTTGGATTGGTGTGCTGCTACACTATAATTATGCAGGCAGAAAAAAATAGAGAATTGTGAAAGAGCAGAAAAAGTAGTTAGAGACTCTTACAACTGCGCCACTTACTTTGTGTTTGCCTTTCAGATTTCCTCCCAGGAGCTCAGTAAATTGTTGTTAATTTTTTTCTGACCACACTTACAGAAACAAAAGCATTATCCTTTTTTAAAAAATGAAATAACAAGACTACTCTTCTAGCAAAATATTTGGATTGAAAATGTTGAGGCTTAGAGATCTTTGATCTTTGGTCTTCAAAATAAGTCTTGGTTTAAGACACTGGTGTTGTGTAAACAATTAAACCAATATGTCCATGTCATACTGTAAGTGTTCTTAGGAGGCAGAACTTAATAAAAGTGTCCTATAATTTTGGTCTGAAGATCTGTGGAAAGAATTAAAAATGAGTAGCATTATAGGAATAGCTGTGTGAATACTGAGGCTCAAAGAAAACAGTGTTTGTGGTTCTCTGATTCCCTTGGCCTCAGAATTTGTTTTGCTCCTCTGTTGTGTACAGACAAGGCTATAGTCAAGGTATGGGTTTTAACCACCTCTTAACTAAGAGGTCTCAAGGCTCAGCCTTAAAGGTTGAAGAGGCTGAGTTATCTGTGCAATTTCAGAACAGAATGTCGTCTTATGTGCTAGATAAATGTGTAGATGCAGTCTCACCACTCTGTTTAGAGTGGAGAGGTTGGGTACCAAGATCGTGTCATTAAAACTGGCACAGATTTCACCACTTGATCAAACAGTGGTGACTGAGGTATTGGTCCTTCAGTGTGCTTTAGGTTTGGAGGAACTGATGTTTTTCCTCTCTATGGCTATATTTTTGTGAACAGAACTTGCCATAGGAATTATTTTGCTGTTTGCCTTTCATCTACTTAGATATTTTTCTCTATACAAGCCTCTCTTTATTTTGTTGCTTTATTGTATGGTTGCTGGCAATTAGGTTGCAGCACCCACCACTGCTTCCCTACTGTCTTTGCCAACCTAATTAGCATTCTGTTCCAAATGTGATCTGTTACATGACTGTCTCATGAGTGAAGTACTGTACTGAATTGTAAACAACAGCCTTTTTGAGTGGTTGTTGCCACTTTTCAAAACATTGCATTAAGGCAGAAAAATACAGTGGTCTGAGTGGAAACATTTAAGACACAAAATATAAGTGTTCTGATTTCCCACAACTTTTTTTGTAGAGTTTAACATCCTGGTTTTTTGCCATAGGAGGTATTATAAAAATATCTGTTGCTATTAAGTTAAAGACATAGTAGATGAGCTGGCAGGACATTTAAAACTTGAGTGTTCAACACATTCATAAGTTTGCTGGAAAAAAAATGGTGTGAATAATAGTGACAAAAATTATGGATGTTATTAAGTTGAATAATGTAGTGAAGATATGGGCAGACTGAAACGGTCTGCAGTCCTGGTCTCACTGTCTCTAAAAGAATATAGCTGAACTGGAAAATGCTCCAAGAAGGACAACATTGTTTCAAAGGAGAACAAAATAACTTTCATCTAAAGAGTGACTAAATATACTTAAAATATTTGGAGAAAAGAAGTGAGATGGTGACCTAGGGAATGATGTAATCTTCCAATACAATAATTAGATGTACTAAGTGATAGTCAGAGAGAGATGTTTGTTTATTTCAGAACAACAGGAGATTGTGATTTACCTAGTGTTAAATGAGAGTATGAAAGTTCCTGCTGGAGACTACTGCTTTAGAGTATATAAAACATATCTGAAGCACATTAAATGCCAAGTCAGTTCAGAAAGCGCTTGGAGAAACTGGGAGGGAAGAATGTTAAGGGATGTCAATCACAAAGAGACCATTTCCAGCTCTGCAAGTCTGATCTGCACCCCTCTGGAACATGAGGAAACTTCCTGTAGAAGCATATTTTTCCTGCTGTATTTTTTGTCATAAACACCTGGTATCAATTTCTAAATGGGATACTTTGATAGATGGAGGTTTGCTGTTGCTTTTAAAACTATTTATTGCTTTTACTTTATTTTCTTTCAAAGCGACAGACTCATTCTTTATGACACGATGTTTATTTTCTTGCAAAAATTCATCTTTTAGGTACACATCATGGTAATTAGGAGATACAGTATAAACATAGGTTGGATTAGAGTTGGATGATATGTTAAAAAAAGGGGTTGTTATAATTTTTTTCACATTTGCTTAACAGATTTTGAGCAGTCTGGACACTCTGTAGTTGTGTCTTATTAGTAGAAACTGCAAAATTATGGTAATGATCCTCAAATGTTAGTGAGTGCCTAGTTGAGGACTTCCTGTTGAAGGATTGAATCTACAATGACACTGGATATTAGGTCTCAAAGAATGGTAATTGCTATGGAAATTGTTTCTCATAAAATGAGTAGCTACTTATTTGGTCAAAAGTCACTAAGGCAAGTGATGAATTTATTAGTTTCAAAATGATTGGAAAAAATTGACACACATACATATATACATGTGTTGGTAATGGTTATTTCAGAGAACTGAAGGGTGCATAATGTATGTTACCTTAGCAATAAATGAAAATCATCTGGACTTTATGTTGTTCCTTGCTACAAGCAAACAATTTAATGCATAAACCACTTTTCTCAAGGGCGTATGCTTTACCAAATACTATTTCCAGTAGTCCTTGTGTTGCCCAAACTCCCAGGTTACAAATATATTTGCTTATTTGTTTTGTAAGTAGTTACTGCCTTTTCTTTTTAAGATGGTGGGATCATACAATTTTGAATTCCCAAATCTAGTGGTTTGCTTGCCAAAATCAGGCTTTTGATAGCTTTTTCTCCATGGACCCACTCCTGTTTTGGAGTGTCTTATTGTCTGAAAGAGGGAGATTTGTGTCCTATTGTCACCCATGCAGCACATATTGCTTCTTTATACTAGAAAGGAAATCATTTTAGCTTAAACATTATAGTTTTGTGTTCTACACACTAGTTTATTTGCCCCTTACTTCCAGCTGAATATGCTGAAGATCATTCTGGATTTTCAGAAGTTCAGTTTTCCATATTCCTACAAGAATTTGTGGTACATTCATTATGTATGTTGTTGGCAATTACTTGGAAATGCTGTTAATTTATCTGTATTTGAAAAAAAAGAAGAATGGCCTAGGCATGGCTTTCATTCTCCAAGCGTCTTTCTCCTGCCAAACATATGATATATGTTGGATAGGATGTATTAGTGGCAATCTAGATTTTTGATATTGATTGATATAAGATCATGAAATTAGTCATTCTGGTATATGGAGTGAGATGTAGGTTACATCCAAACTGCGATTAATTAATTTATCAACAATGATGTGAATGTCTGTCTTCTTCCTTAAAGCACAGTAATCAAAAAATTTTGAGTTAAAAAATACTGTCTGAATAATTTTCAAAACTTTCCAACATTAAAAGAATATTGAAATTTGAGAATTATATGCACATCTACATGTAATTTCAGCAACACTAAAGTGCAACATGCTCTACATGATGAACTGACTATTGAATTATTCATAATTTGATTTAACCTTCTGTTATATTATTCTGAATTAACTTTCTTGACCGAGAGAGTTGTCTTAAAAAAAATTATTAGATCTTGATTAATGCTGCAAATTCAAGGAAATTTAATGTGATGCCTAGGTAATAACTACTTTTGTTGTTAACAATACCCCCTAATTTGCAGTCTGAGTTGAAGCCAGTCTAGCTGCCAGCTTCCCTCTGTTATGCCATTACCTTCTGTAATGCTATTCTCTTTTTCTTTGGATATTTATCCATTGCAGTCCTTCAACCCCTCTAGACTAGCTTCACAAAAACTTAACTAAATTCCTCTTACTCCTCACCAGAGGGCATATTTTTCAATGCTTTTTTAATTTTGATCTTTCTCTACCATTCTGTCTAACTTCTCAACCCACTTGCAGGATGGTTATCAGATTCAGGTAACACCGAGGTAATTCAACTTTCTTATGCTCTCAGAGTTTCTCTGCCTTTTAATAAAGTTCATTGTCTTCATTAGATGTTTCCCACATGCCAACAGGACATCTGAACTATGACTTCTGTTTTTTCCGTGTCATATTAAAAATCATCTATGGTAAAGAAGTAAATTCTATGTCCTTCCATTAGAAATACTTCACTTCAGTTCATTACCTGTTTGCCATTCTGAAGTATGAAATTTAAAATATTTTCATTCAGTTAATGTGTTTCATGGTTTTGTAGTATCAGTTATCTTACTGATAAGAAACATCTGTTTAATTAATTTCATCAAATCAATTATTTTATGAAGTCATCAAATGATTTGGGTTGGAAGGGACCTTAGAAATCACCTAGTACCATCCAACTCCCTTGCCATGGGCAGAGACACCTTCCATTAGACCAGGTTGTTCAAAATCCCCTCTATCCTGGCACTGAACACTTCCAGGGATGGGGATCCACAGATTCTCTGGGCAGGACGTTTAGTTTTACCAACTAAACAAACTAGCTAGTTTTACCAACAGCAAGATAATAAATTTACAATGTCTCCTAAAAAGCCATCAAGGCAATTATTATGTATTTTCATTTTAAGGCAATACTTGATAGGAAACCTGGTGTTTATTACTTGTTCTCCATATACAGACATTTTCTTTCTGCCAGTTTTGTGCTCGAGTGCTGTAGCCAATACTTTGTAATTAAGAATGTTGCTCTTTTAAGTTTCAGCTCTATTGTTCAAGCTGCTTAGTGACTCAGGCAAGTGTCATTTCATCAGTCTTCGAAGTCTGAAAATAATTTTTAGTACTTGGTAATAAAGGAAAAATACAGGAAAAAGCAATTCTTTATTTCCACTATTGTTACCACATTCATAAAAACATCAGGCATTGCAACTGCCTAAGTTCTAATGATTGATATGTGGGTTTTATTTCAAATGTCTGAATGCTGTTTCCTTTTTTTTTGGATGATTTCTTACCAGTAGATTGATTATCTCCCTCAGTTATTTTCATTAAATATAATTATATCAACTACTGTTTTACCAAACTTAGCAACATTTTCTAAGTTATTGTGAACTGTATTTTATTTATTCTCTACCTCTTTCTTATTTGAAAAATATATTTCTTCACTCATCATTTAACTTTAAAAATATGTGCCTTTTTTCTTCCTTTTTCTCAAGATAATACTCAAGTGTATGTCAGGTATATTCCTCAAAATAGACTCAGTATATACCTTCAGAGAGGACATAACACAGAAGGAAAATCCCTGCCATTTTAGGGCTGCTGATGTAGTTTACCATGTATTCTGTATTCTGAAGATTAGTATAAATCATTACAATTATCCCCCAAAATTATGGCAAGGTTCAATAATGTGTTTAACTTGTTACACTGAGTAAAAGATAAATAAGATCTATTTTAAGGCAACTTCTGCACATTTTATTTTAGGAAGTTAATTCTAATTTCACGGAATAACTTACGCAAGATCTAATAAATCGTATTATGCAATCTCCCACTTTGGTTATATTTTTGGATTGAAAATAACATTCATGAAAGTGGGAATTCAAAACAGACACTAATTCAATCTCTTGCATGAAATGAACACAGGGAGGACGTGTGTTCATGTGTACCTTCACGATTATTCTTTCTTTTTCATTTTTTTGTAATATTGTTATAAGCCATCTCTTACTTTGCACTCATTGTTTCTAAACTACTTACTTCATCCCTGTTCTGTAGTCCAGTAGGAATATAAACAGGTGTTTCATTGATTAATACTAATTGTGCAAAGATCAGCATTTGCTCTGTAGTTTATTTGAAATGCTCTGTTGATCCCTCTTCCACACAGGAACCACACTTTCAGTATGGCGAATTGTCCCTGAATCTGTGAAACAGCAGTCCACTAAGGGAATTGTTCTGGGGTTAGCTGATTGGAGCTGTCACTTCATTTGATAGCAGGCCTTTTTTCCATTTTGCTTCATGGCCCAGGCAGCGTGGTGCTGGAGCAGACAGATGCCCCTTTCTGCAGTGTGCACCTGGATTCCCAGGCTCCTCGCAACAGGTGTGGGGATGGAGATGCTGTCCAGGCTCTTGCCCTGATTTTTGGGAAGAGTACAGCCAGCACAAAAACAGTAGGCTAGAAAATTCTGACTGCTATGACTGACACCGGGAGCCCTGGTGGACAAAACTCAGCCCAAACTATAAAGAGAACAAATGTCTGTTTTATTTCTCTTTTTGGTTATCCAGCTCTAAAGCACTTTTTAACCTTGTTCTCTGAATAATGTTGTTCCACTTACAAAACTGGAGTGTTTTTACTGTCTCCTATTTATTCTTTCAGGGTTTGTGGACTTAACACTCCATGATCAGGTCCATCTACTGGAATGTGCCTGGTTAGAGATACTGATGATCGGCTTAGTCTGGCGCTCCATGGAACACCCAGGAAAGCTTTTGTTTGCACCTAACCTGTTACTGGACAGGTCAGTCTGCATGTTGCTGGGAATTATTTAAGTTAATTCATTTCTGCTGCAATTAGATTAATTTTTAGCATGTCATCATCTCAGTGATACTACAATTTGACAGTATGTCAAGCAGGTTTGTAGTAGGTGAGACTGGAAAATGAACTCTACAAAACCTAGAAATGCTCAGGAATGTGATCCTGGTCATTTATTACACAAGTAAACATATCTGAGATTCATCTGCTGCTTGAAGTAGTTTCTTTCAAAGGCAGCAGTAAATTTCTCTTACAGTCTGTACTGTTTGTTGCAGAAGTAATTTAAATTAAAAACTGAACACTATTCATTTAATTCAGGTAGTTATTTTTGCTTATTTAAAATCCTCCTAGTTTTTCTTGGTTAGAATGAATTTATCCAAGTAGCCAGCCAAAATTTTGGAAGAAAATCCTCATAGAATCTCAAGTGCAGTCTTCTTTATAGAGGATATATTAAGTTTAGGATTTTTTTTCCCTAATGAAAACTGGAGACAAATATGACAAACATGACAAACACATATTTGCTTCCTTCACTAAGATTTTTTTTAGCCAGTCTTGCTAATATGTTAAGTATTTCTGAGAGAAAAAATATGATTTTGTACCATATTACAATATCCTGGATTTTAGCTGGCATTCTTCACGTTAAAAGCAGGAATATCGATAATTTAAAACTTATTTTCCACTGTCTTAATGTAAACCCAAGCTCTCTTTTTCCTAGTCATGGGAAAAAAAAAATGAAAAATTTCAATTAAATTTTCAGAAAAAATTGCTTGGGATAGAGTCATCTTAGCTATTGGTGGTCCTCTTAGTTGAAGACCGCCCACATATGAGGGTTGGCAGGGGAGAACTGCTGTGTACACAGCACAACACGGTCATTTCAGGGAAGAGTTTGGCATCTTGGTCTAAACTGGGAGTGGCAGAAGAGCCAAGCTGAGATGGAGTATACAGGGAGGCAGCTAAGAGCTAGGCATGCTCCTGATCTCATCACGTAGCTGCAGGGGCAGAGGGGTGGCAACAGAAAGTCCAGGGCAGTGCCTTCAGCTACTGCAGCCACCAGCTGTGTAAATGAATCAAAATTCTCATTAGCAGAAAAATTTCTTATGATCAACTTGCTTTGTTGACTGTGTGGTACTGAGTTTCCATGGCTGCATTCATGCAGTGTTAATCCTTTGATTCCCTGCCCTCTGTTTGCACACGCCCTCCCAGGATTTACTTTTAGCATTTTAGTAAAATACAAATTATAATACCTAACAGGATAAAAGAGAGTATTTCACAGTAATAGAGAAATATTTATTGCCTTAGGAAAAACTCTATTCCACTTGTGTAAGCACAATGATCTGTGAGCCGTGGAACTAGATAAGTATAAAATACGTTCTCATTTTAGGTACAGAAAATATCTGCTTGTCTAAATGTAAGTATAGTCTTCACAAAAAGACGTAATGGTTTTAAAATAATCTTGAAAATTTGGTCTTCCTCAACTTAAAATCCCCATGCTCTCAGTAAAATGGAGTTTAAGCAGTTGATTCACAGAGTTTTAAGTCAACTGTTGGATTAAAGAAAACAATTATATGCAACTAGAACCACATATTACTTCAGGTCTCTTTGTTTTCTGAGTTTCAATTAGGACTGTAAAAATGTAGATCTATTGCATCTTCTAATTTTCAAATAATAAGAAACATCTTTCTAGGTCATCATATACTTGCCTCACTCCATTTGGTAGGGATCTTTGCAGAAAATAAAATAATAAATTACTTGACTCTGTGAAGCATTGATATGCTAATCAATTAAATAACTCTTAATTTACTAGTTAATTAGTGCTAACAGTATTTTGATGTGTTGATTTGATTTAGGCAAATTGGCTTTTGATAATGTTATAGAGCAAAAATATGTTGTTTGTCAGGTTTGAGAGGGCAGGACAAACACTGATTCAAAGTCTGTTTCAGTCAATGAATTCCTTCCACTGCATCAAGTATTCATACAAGCATAAAATGGTTTGGGTTGGAAAGGACCTTAAAGACCACAAGTTCCACCCTGTCTTCCATGGGCAGGGTCATCTTTCACTAGACCACGTTTCTCAGAGTTCCATTTTACACTTCTATACTTAGTGAAAATTCTGTATTGTTAATACAGAGCTTTACCACATTTTGTGTATGCCTCTATATCTCTCTGATCGTTCTATTGCAGACATCTGCTCTGATTTGAACTTTCATTTCAGCATTCAGGCTTATCCTGATTCTAACAGATTCTTTCTGTCAAGGATCTTTGACATAGGTAGTCATTTGTATACATCTGTTCCTGAAGCTTAGGTCACACCAAATTTTATTATACAACTTTTTTGCCTTTTGACTAGATAAATACAGTCTTGTCTTGTTAATATCTATCTGAAATGTCATAAAAATAACCTTTCAGCTTTGCTGGTTTTTTAAAAAAATGTGATCTTTCTTCTCCCAGCTCACTCCTCCTACTTGGGTCGTATTACGCATATGCTTGTCTTGTCTCTGAAGATCTTTTAGAAACTGTGTTTTCTAATTCTATGCGAGACAACATTTTCAAATAAATACTTCTTTAACTTTCCTTTGCAAAAATTCACACTTGGAAGACTCCTTGAAAAGATCTGCAAAGCAGACCTTAGATATTAATTCTATTTTCCTTTTTAAAAATTTTCTTTGCCTATAAGAAAATAATTACACAACAATTAAGTTGACAGTATGTGTAGACTGCTGTCATCTTTGTGGATGAATATAATCCCATTATCTCTTTTTGCTCCCAGTCTGCATTGTAATTAGACAGTGTATTCTGTGAGGTAATTCACCCTTTCTTATTCTGTTAATGTATTACCCAAAGATTTGAGTCTTGGTTCAAAATCAGGAATTTTAACAGTGTGCCAGTTACACAGGACTGGTAGATTTTTACAGTGTACAATTGCTGCTATTAAAATGCTCAAATGACAATAATTATAGACTAGAAAAATAGGCTCAATCAAGAAATACAATGACACACTCTGAGTGCTTGCAATTAAATGTACAGTACCTAATAAAATCAAATAATAAATTCAAGTTTTTATATTCTGTTTTTGAAAATTAGTATATTGTATAAGGCAAATTTAGAAGTAAAGGCTGAGGTTTCCAGTAGGACAAACCAGATGTTTCCTGTCTGGAGGGTTCCCAAGAAACTAGGCTTTAAAAATGTCATTAGACCAGGGTTGAAATTTTTCAGGACTGACAGTAGGCTGTTTATAATTTTGAAGAAAATGTAATGTTTCTTCAGAAATAAGAAAGTCATATTTTACTGTACTTTTGAAGGATTTGTTGCGTTCAGATATTGTGCTGATGCCAGGTTACTCAAAGGGTTGAAACATAATTGTAAAGAAACTCGTGATAGAAATAGCTGGATTGCTGAATCTCACTTGAAACATTCTCTGTATCAGCAAAATGGAAATGCCATGCTGCATTTTAAAAAGGGGGCCTGGTGACCCCAGTAAAGAAACTGATGGGATGCCATGCTATAAAGAAGAGAACTGGCTGAAGTTGAATGAATGTGATATGGTGATAAAGAGTCACAGTGCATTTTGTGAGAGGAAGCCGTGAAGACATTGAAATCCTTTAAGAAATTAACAAGCAAGTAGATGATGGACATCTTGTCGAATTTCCCAAAAGTGTTAAACAAATTCCAAATGCTAGGTAGACAAATGTGATGGGATGTATATAGGAGAATAATAATTCTGATCTTCCTAAACACCATTCTGAGTTGATCTTTCCATCTTACTGTTACCAGCAATTAGTTCTATAGACCCAGCAGTTCTTTGCTTGCCGGTAGTCAGAGACTGCAGCTTTCCTTCCCCCCGAGAATCTTTACAACAGGAAATAGAAATAATACAGATCATTGCCATTCCTCTGTTTAATTCTGTGCTTCATCTGTGCTTAGAAAACTGTGCCTTTCTGATTTTCTTTGTCTTGACAGTAATATTGAAAGAACAGGAGAGGTAGCCAGAGGTGTTGCATAGGCAATTAAATAGAGATATGAGCTTTGCGACAAAAACTAACTAAATTGACTGACTTCTCTGCCTGTGATACTTAGAAGAATGGGAACAAAGTAAAGATGATAGGAGTTATATAGTCATGAGCATGTTGAGAAGATGTGTGGTAATCCACAAGTTATTATCTTTTTCAGCTCTGCGCTAGAGGTAGTCACTTGAAAGCAGCAGATCCTAATGCCTGTGTGCTTAGTCCACAGCTAAATATTCCTTTGATATGAGACGGTATGGCTGTCTTAATATTATTTTCTACTGTTGTTTTCTTACCATATATAAAAAATCTCTTAGCAAAAGAAATCTGCCTAGGGACTTACAAAATTTCAGTTCAATGTGATGCCTGAAGCTTTAGTCAGTATTTTTTAGTCAGTATTTCCGTGTTTCTACCAGTTTTTTTCCTTCTTTTTATGGAGAAAGCTAGTTTGTTTTTCAGGGTTCATTTTAATTTGGAAATTTACTCATTTCCACTTCCAGTGCTTGATGAAGATTTTTCATTCTCTCTAAATAGAAGAATTTTTATTTTACTGACTTTTGTATTGAGCAATGGCAGGAGACTGTGGATCTCCAAACTGCAACTAACACAAAGAGCAAAACCCTTACAGCATTCACTGTGTGACAAGGTAGCTGAATAATTTACTGCTTTCATGGCTCTTTTTCCGAACTTTTCTCTCTATATCTGAAAAGAATCTTTTAAGTTCTCTATGCAGATGTTTTGTTAGACATAAAATTAGATACAATAGAGGAGCATCAATATGAAATCTGGGTATGCTTTTCTAGTCCCTCAACTTGTAAAATGTTCCAAACGTCTGAGGACACCACACTTGTCTGTCACTTGAGTAAATGCACAACACTTTATGTGAAATTGTGGATGCATTAATTACCATTGATTTTTTTAGAAAAATTGAAGCAAAGCGATCCCAAGTGCTTCATTCAGAATGCTTCCTTAGTGACAGTCTGCTTGTATTTTTTTCAAAAGGGAAAAGCCCATAGGCAACAAGTATATCCTAATTTGTCCTTCAAAATGGATTTGAAAAGCAATTGTACATTTACTTTTCATCATATCTTTAATAGCAATAGATTCCATGCAGAAAACCCAGCTCAAAAAAATCATCTTGTCATTAGGCTACTTACTCGACAGAGCTGAATGGATTAACTTGTAGAGAGTTAAGGAATCTCTTGAAATACTTAAATTTCTCTTTCATCTTTACTGTATGGTTGAATTTTGAGATATATTATTATACTGCAGATCCTGTAGAATGAAAAAAACCTCAAACTATTTCAAGAGACAGAATTATAAAACTTAAAAAGAGTGAAGAATTACTGTCTCTTCATTGTGAATCAGTCTTTACTGTCTCTTTGAGCAAAATTCAAAGACTACCCAATTCTATAACTCAGACAACTTAAATGTAAAATCAGGAAGATCTTTCCAGAGTCTAGGGAACTGCTGGGTAATGCTCAAAGTTATGAATTCTTAAAAAAAGATAAAAAAAGAAAGTCTCCTCTCATTATGGTCTTCAAATCTTCACAGTTTTCAGCTGATAGATTCCCTGGGGGATTTGTAGGCACAGAAAAGAAGTTTTCAACAAAAACGAAATAGTTCTGGATTCAAGACAGTCCCTACACAAATTATGAGATGACTTGTTCGTCTGACCTTGCAAGCTCAGGCCCCAGTTCTATGTTGCATTGTACTGTGATGCTGTTAATTCCAAAATCAAACTTTCTTTGCATTTCTGATATGGAGAGAATTTTGAAATGTTTTTTTGCTTTATGGTGATTCAGATGGAATATAAATTAAACTGAAAAATGTCCTCCTGTAAATCAGAATAACTTTTTTTCGGCCAGTTATTTTAGCTTTATTATGCCCAAATGGAGAGCCTTCATAATAGTTTTCTAATCTAAATGTCTTAAATATGACCAAAGAATAATTAGTTTTCTTAGAACTATCATAGCAGCATTTCAGAGATTTTTTCCTACTTGGCAAATTCGTGGACCCATTTCACATTATATCTTACAAAGAGAAAAATCTTTTAAAGGTACTTAGTAGCTACTTGTCTCTGTGTTTCTGACCTGACTGACCAGTGCTCAAATGTACAGAGTACTACTCCTACCCTGCTTGCCTAGGGGGATGATCCTCTGGTCATCCAGTCAGGAAAGACAGTTTGTTGACTACCTGGCTATGAGGGCAACTGTCAAGCATGTGGGAGCCCAGGCAGTCCAGTCCATGGGGGCTGCTGAGGAGAAAGGGCTTGAGGCAGAATGGACAGATCCTGCAGAGAAACAACTGGTTGCACAGCTGCTGTCAATGGCAAGGATTCAACTCTTTTATCATGGAACCTGCTGTGAGGATCAAGGATGTCTAGGAAGAGATGAAATCCATACCATATAGAAGGGCAAAATCATGATTTCCACAGACTGGCCAACCTGGTGGGGGAGCTTTAAACCAGGATGGTGTGGACAGGGAAGGCATAGTAACAAAACCTATTAGAAGGGAACCTCCCTAAGTATGTGCATGCACATAAATACAGAATTACCTCCGGGACACCATGGTGGGGGAAACTCCATAACCTTTCTGAGAATTCAGCACAACTGGGTGCCCTCTGAGCCAGCAGTTCTCCCCTCCCAGACTGGCTTAGGAAAAGTTTTAGCAGCATCCAGAAGTAGGTGACGGTCTCTCACTGCTCAGACATGCTGTGGCAAATCTGGGGTGCTGTGTCCAGTTCTGAGCTACCCTGCACAAGACAGACATGTACATACTGGACTGAGGCCAGTGACAGGCCACAAAGAATGGACTGGAACAACTCCCATACAAGGAGAATCTGAGAAGACTCAGATCTGATAAATATCTGATAGAGAGGGGTAGTAAAGAAAGCAGTGGAAGATTCTTCTCAGTGACAGGACAAGAGGTTTTGGTGTCTCAGTCCTTGGAGATACTGAAAACCTAACAATGTATAGGTCTGAGCAGGGCCACTGAACTAGATGATTTTCAGACAATTCATGCAATATTAGCAGCTCTGGTAGTCTGTGACTAACTCTAGGTGAAAATAATTTTGAAATAGATATTTGTTTCTTTTATTTATTGATAAATATGCTACTTCATTTTTATTGCAGATATTTTTCAGTGATAACTTTTAAATCTTGGACTGATTTTATAACTTTTGAATCTGTTTTAGCCAGTGATTGACCCAAATTTTTGTTCTTAAGCTAATATTGAATAAGAAACAATGGGCTCTTAACAGTACACCCTGGAAGAGCAGGTTGTAATACCAGCCATTGACTACAGTCTATGAAGTTCCCCAGGGTGTGCTAATTGAAAGCCAGTATTCAGGGAGAAATGGGATGAGTAAAAGATGTTGCTATCTCTGAAGGCTTATGAACAAGTCAATTAAAAAATCCCCTAATCCCCAAACCAAAAACCACACAGAAAACAACAAAACAGAAGTGCAGAACAATACTGTACAGAACTGTACAGTACTGTACATACTGTACAGAACTGTGCATAATTAATTTGTCCCTTTCTGTTACTCACACCTTCATGACCACCTACCACTTGTTGGCTGATTTGTGTGAAGGTGAAAGCTTGATTGCTATGAACAAAACAACATTTTTTCCAAAGCAAAATGATATTTAACCTCCTGGATAGTGACAGAACAATAAGAATTTCTCTTTATCAGCAGGATCTGCATCTGACACTGTGATTTACTTTATGCTTGGTAGGTTCTGCTTTTCTTTTTGATTCCTGTTCTTTTCAGATTGTTGTTTTGTTCTAGAACTTTGGGGTTAATTTTTTTCAGATTTTAGGTTTTTTCCTGTTTACTTTCCCAATCCCTTGGTATTACTGGTTAAATACAAGATGGTCTGAAGAAAAATTTCTCTGCTGATAACAATTTTCTCATCTTTTAATGACTGATAAAGCACAGCATTGAGAAAAGGTGGAATCCTCTGTTAGTTAAGTAGCCGTATAATGCCTGTCTGGCAGTATTTAAGGCACCACAGCAGATGTTCTTGATTTAGTCTTAAATCCTTGCAGATGGGGCCTTCCTGACATCCCACTTCCTTAAGCTGTTTTAGTGCATTGCTTTACATAGGAGTAGAAAGTTTCTACTGATGTCTATTAAAAGAACCAGTTTATATAGAATACATTAGTGTATATAATGATCATCTATTGTTTGGAAGTCTGTGTACAGACTTACTGTTCTCCTGTGTCAGAGCACAGGCATTTAAGTCTGTGAATGCTCTCCTTTCTAACTGGGGATGTGAATGTTATCCTTGCATCTTTTCTCTCCTCCATTTCCTAACCTACCTTTAGGCTTAGGAGCACATCCTGTGCCAAGCCTTGCTTAGAAGCTTCATCACCAAGATATTAAGTCCACTTTTGAAGCTGATATTCCCTCTCCTAGCCTGGCACATCCCATCTGTTCTTGGCAGTCATCTTTTCATCAAATGAAGTACCACGGTAAAAGAAGCCAGAGAGATAAACACAGTCAGACTTTGTTTTGACGGATGCATCTGTCTTTAGCATTTCCCTTCAAATGAAAAGTTTGATGAGAACATCCATTGGGTCCTTGAGTCCCTGTTCCCTTCACCTAAGCGCCCTTCATTGCTAATTTTCACTTGATCCTGTGTTTCTGTTAAAAGCATTCCTGGTGTCTAGGTTTTTCCCTAGACTTTAATAAAATCTAGATTCTTATTCTTGCATAGAGTGAAATAGCCCTAATACTGCTGCCACTATCAGTGCTAACGTAGGCATTAGAGGGAGGGAAGTCATTATACTGCTTTTGTTTGGCAGTCATTATCTGGAATACCATATCCAGTTATTACAGGAAATATATTAATAAAAGTGGAGAGCCACCAAGGCCAGACTCCATGCCTTGTGGCTGGAAGAAGTGGATTTGTTCTGCCTGGAGGAGAAAGGGCTTTTAAGTCTGCATGACCTACAGTCTACAAGGAGGTTATCAAGGCTCTTTATTAAGATGCCTGATGGGAGACTGAGAAATGGGAGCAATAAATTGAATCAGAGGAGGTTTTGACTGGATGTAGGGAAGGAAAAAAGAATGATGATGAAAATAATTAAGCTGAGAGAGGTTGTGCAGTCTCCATCTTTGGAGATTTTCAAGACCAGCATTGCAAAAAGCCTTGAGTGAGCTGACCCCACTTTGAGTGGGAGGCTGGACTAAACTCATTCTGAATTGCATATAGTACTTTTATGCGGTCACCTAAGACCTTTAATTCAAATGATTTAACTTTCCTAAACATTTTCCCAATAGCCAAATTTAAAAGATTCTTCTGAGAATACACTGTGATACTTTGCAGTAAACAACTTTTCTTCTCTCGTCTTCAGTAGGATGAGAGTACACAAAGACAACAGCAAGATGGTATGATAAAGATAATTGTCAAATTTATTGCTAATTTGGCCTTCGGGAAAGTTCTCTAGGCTTTCCCAGATAGGCCTCCCTATCAACTGAACGCAAAACCGTGAAGATATGATGGTATTATCAACTTATGTTAGAAAGTTAGAAGGCAGTTCAGGAGAACTGGAAATTCCAGTTTCAGATAGTTTCTTGTTGGTTGACAAAGAGAATAGTTGCTGTAGCCTAAATAACAAAAAAAATTTAATAGAACCTAGTATTGCAAAGACACTTAGCTCCTGCACTTCCCATTGATGACAATGGAGCTGGATCTGCCTCCTACTCCTGAGCAGACAGATCTGACAAATAAAGCAGAAATTTCTAGGTCATGCCTTGCAATACTTAAAGCTGGATATGTACCTTCACCTAAAGTACGTTACCTAAAGGGAAACTTTTTTTTTCCCTTGTGGAGTAGCCTGGTCTTTCACACACACAGCAGATAGCAAAGCAAAAGAGATTAGGAGCTACTTAGAATCTCTTAAATTTACATAATTTTTATTAATTCTCTATCATATGAGTTCTGTTGATGGGAAAGAGGTACACATGTTGATTTAAGCACATAGACTATGTGTTGCTGGGTTAGGGGCTTTTGTCCAGAGGTTGTACTTGTGAGCAAGAGAATCATGATTGGAATATTGATTTTGTAAACTACAGTGTATTGAATTATTTTTGTAGCAGGTTGGGAATAATCCTTACTTGATATCAAAATGTCCATCTTAGGAGGCACCATAAGGCATGTTAAATGGTCTGATTTTAGAAATTCATGTTTCTTTTTTTCCTCTGGTCTTAGATGTGCAAATTTTGCAATTTGTTCAGACTGTGTAATATTTTGAAATGTTTTGAAAGCTGGCTGCAGTAGTTTTGTGGGTTCTAGGAGCCAAACAAATACCTCAGTCAGACATGAAGATGTGTTTTTTTTAATGTGGGTCATTTGTCTTTTGATCCATGGAAGCTTTTCATTTCTGCAAAAACCAGAAATGCTAAATTCTTAAACAAAATTTTATTGGGGCATTAAGTTTGTGCAAAACTATTAAAGGATTCTAGTCCTCTGTGCTAAACTCTCTATAGAGAGGAAATTAATCTTTCTATAGTTGTGGGTAAATATATTGTATCAGAAGCATTGCAACTTGTCCTGATGCCTTGGAGAGTGCAAAGAAATTTCTCAGTCTGCAATCAGAAGGGAAGATGTCTGCTTTGTCTGAGGGTCTGGTGTGGGTTCTCAACAGCACATATGTGTTGCAAGTGTCTCTATGCTGGTAGGTGTCTCTATGCTGGTAGGTTTTTTGTCACAAAGAAATTAGGACATGCTCAGTCTATTTCATATTATAAATAATTCAAAGCAGGTTCCTTTGAAATTTTCTTTGCATTTTCCTGTAGCAATGATCTTCCTAATTTTGTTTATGAAGGCCGTATCTAAAAAGTTTTATATTTCTAAACAGAAAATCGTATCACTCATTAAGTCTTATATATTAAAATTTCACTCAAAAAGGCCTAAAAAAAGTAAAAGTAGCTAGTTCTTGTAAAAGGTAGCAATGGAAATGACCAAAAGATCTGCAGACTAAATTTTCACAAAAAATAATAATAAACTGCATTAATTCTTCAGCTGCAGGTTGAGTGGGCAAGATGAAAACTAGTGAGTGGGAATGCCTAGTACTGTGAGCAGAAGGAGATGGTTAATTGCCATTAATAATGAACACCTTGAGATGTTCCAAACTTCAGCTTTGATTAATGCTTCAATGTAAAAAGCTACTTGATACATGGAGTGAATTGATGGTTTTAATAAGTAATACAAACATGATTTTGGCCTCCTAGGTCCTTCTTGAGCTCATGATAAGCTTTTTTTTTAAGGAGGAATTATGTTGACACTGAACATTGAGAGAAGTGTGTTGGAACATTCAAGGTTGGTTAGCCATCTAGAAACAAGTGCAAATGCTTAGGGAGGGAGAAATGCAAAGAATTGGGACCATTTCAGTTAAAGAGAAAAAAAAGAAAAGAAAGCGGAAGCAAAGTAACAAAATCAGAACACATACACACAAATCAAAATGTAGTTTTAAATAAATCTTTTCCTCAATATGAAGATTTGGTTGAGTCAATTTAAAATCTTCCACCACAATGATGCCTTTGTGATGAGTTCCTGAAATTGATATTTCTAGAAATGTGGTACTTAACAGTTTATTTATTTTACTTGGAACACTTGGAACTTTTGTGATCACACATGTATCAAATGTACACAGAGTAGGAAGTCACATACTTGTTCTTGAGCTGATGAAATCAAATTGGAGGGTATTGGTCCAAGGGGGATGAAAAACTCATGGTATCACCAGGTTAAAACTGTGAATGTCTCCCCATTGATGGTATTCACACAGGAATCAAGGGAAGTGTGTAGAGGGGATGGTGGAAATCTTTGACATGCTGCTGGCTACTGCTGCTCGGTTTCGCATGATGAATATTCAAGGGGAGGAATTCGTGTGCCTTAAGTCCATCATCTTGCTCAATTCTGGTAAGTGTGTGCTTTGCTGTCTCTCAGGTAACTGTGGCTGCTTCTGCATGTGGTTGGTTGAGCACTGCTTGCTATCCTTAATGGCATTTTCATTTTGAGACAGCAGCAATGGAAATGGTTTTTCAACACAGATGCAGGCAGGACCACCAGGCAGGGCTGGAAGAGGTTGAACCTGCCCGGTGATGTAGATGGGACCCAGAAAATGGATGCAGGCAGTAGATGACACACTGTGTGCAGCTGATGTGGAGAGTGGTCAGAGAAGTGCTTGGAACCAGATGCTGGCAAGTCTCAGAACTCTGCTTACAAGACACTGAGGTAGCTGGAACCATACATACAGCACTCAAAGGCAATGCATAACTGCAGTGCTTAGGTGATGGCAAAATGAAAGGAAATAAGGGCAAAAATGTGGTTGAGCTCATCATGGTTTAGTTTATATTAAATTACACACATCTAAAACTGATATAATCACTTTCCACTTCCTTTATAGTTTTTGGCTGTAAATCTCATCCTGAAGTTCACTTCAAAAATAGTTGACGAGATAACAAGTGTAAGTGTAGATACAAATATAAATATGTAAGGCTAGATGATTTGAATTTAACATGAGATACTTGAAACAAGCAAATTTAACTTGAAGTATGTGACAGAAAACTTCAGTTGCTCACCAGAGAATTCTTTTCTGTTTGAAATGAGAAAAAAACTCTAGACAATTTGTTTGTTAATTTGCAGAAATGAGACCCATGGTGTTCTCACAGAAATGATAGACATCTAAAATAATAATGTAGGCACCAAAGTGAAAATTTTAGACACAATTCTCTGCTAAGCTGTTACCTGGTAACTACAGATGCCAGTTTTCCAGTGCTGAGGATTTACCCACTTGTAAAGTTTTTCCTGTTGTATTTGTACTTGTAGATGGTACCACCCTCTAGAAAAAACAGTCGTGGAGGGCTCTATGTCCTTTTTATCTGGTTGTCTAACAGATCACTTGCCCAAATTGAAGGAAAAACAAATTTAGGATGTTCACATCGAAGGCTAACTGTAAACGCAGCAGATGTTGCTTTATTGATCAGGCACTTTTTTTTATGGAAGCTTGGATCTGGTCTCCTCAAAGTCCAAGCAAAATTATGTATTTATACAATCTAATATAAAATGCTTTATGTATGTTCTTTGAGATATTAGTGTGGTTCAGGCTTTGTTGTGGTCGTAACCAATTGCCAAAAAGTAACACTTGAGGCAAGCAAGTGGCATATTAGGAATGAAGAGCTATTGTTCTTACCTTAGTTGCAAGGGTGTGACAATTGCAATTACAATTAGACATTTTATTTTCCTTTCATTGCCCTGATAACTATAACAGAATATTTCCTAGAGTTAAATATTCTTCCTGGAAAGCGATACTTCTCCAGAATCTTAGCTAACATATTCAAAGGTAATTAACTTCTTAAATAAAGCTAGAATATATAATTGATTTATAAAAATTTGGAATTTCAATTAGAAAACATAGAACTGGAAGTTTGAATAAAACAAATTTGATGTTCTTGTCTTGAACATGAAGAATTAAAATCATTGTCAAGAGAAATTTTGTGCCTATGTTGTACTGATCCATAAAACTAAATTTTTTATTCAAACAAAACCCTGCCAGGCACATCTCACTGTATTAATGGGATTTTTTTGTTACAAGATTCCCCTAAGGAAAAATTGTAAAAAAATAAAAAAAACCCACTAAAAATCCCCAAAAAACCAAAGAAACAAAAAAACCCCAAAACATCCCATATATATGGCAAGTGAAGTCAGTGATAATCAGAAGCAAATTTCCTTTTGCACATAAGAGAGATGGAACCACTGTAAATCCTATGTATATATGGCCACAGAATGTATATCTGTGTTGCATGTCATTACTTATATGCATAAAGGTACATTTCAGTATTTGTATTCCTACAACAAACTAATTTTATAACTAGACAGTGGGAATGTGGATACAAGTTTCTGACTGTCAGACTCTCTAGATGCTCAAATTAAGAGGCATTAGACTGCCATAGAGAAATTAGTGGCATAATTTGGGGTATATGTAAGAGTTGTGTAAGTGTTTGGCATAGATCCTCTAAGATGCCTTCTGGAGATGCTTTACTTCACAGAATGTAGCCAACCTCCTTACATAAAGTGCTGGACAGATATGAAACATTATGTGCTCTGAAGCATGTGGCTCAGAAAGCTGAGTTGATTCATGCAGGGAGAGAGAAGGCAAAGGAGGGTCTTACTGCAGCCCTCAGACAGCTGATGAGCAGGTTACGGAGGAGCCAGGGCCAGATCCTTCTCAGAGGTGCAAGAAGAAAGGACAATCTGCAATGGAGACAAACCACAGCAAGGGAGATCCTGACCAGATAAACAGAACAAAAACTCTAGCCAGTGAGAGGTTTAGCACTGGAACAGGTTGGCCAGAAAGATGGTAGGATCTCAATCCTTGCAAATACTCAGAACTCAGCTGGACAAAACTCCGGGCAGCTTGATCTAACCCTGAAGTTACCACTATTTCAGCTAGAAGATGAACTAGATGACCTCCAAACCTACCCTAACCTGATTTCTTTCTGTGAGTGCATATGTAAATATTCACAAATCTTCTACTAAAGAAACAGCAGATAAACACAAAATGATTTTTTGGCTTATTATGCCGTCTGTATTATATATGCATGTGATAAAAACAGCAGATCTCAAAATGATTTAAACAAGTGGATTAATTAAACTAATAGGACTAATTATGCTACATTTCATGTTTAAAAGCATTTGAATTCTAAAGCTTTGTGTGGATTTAATTGACTGAGTGTACACAAACATTTCTTTATTAAATCCTTGGACATCTGGTAGTCTATTCACATGAAGCGGTGTTGTTTATTGCTTTTGTTGGACATTTCTGTTTTTGCAACATCTTTCAAAGCTGTTTAATATCTTTACGCTCCTTTTCCTTGTGGTTTTGGACAAAATGCAATTTTTTTTTTTTTTTTTAGTTTTCCTCAGTGCATGTGGAAAGGATGGAAGGTTTTGTTTGTAAACCAAGGTAGATGTTTACGCTACTTCCACAGTTTTCCTGAGATATCAAGGTGATGTGTCTGTAAGAACAAGAACATCATTATGTCCAGCTAAATAACAAATCTGAAGGTGCCCCTCTAAAACTGCGGCAATAAACCTTCTGACTAAAAAAGCAAAGTAGTATTTTTGAAAACCACATTCAGCTCAATATTAAAGGGCTGTTACTTAACACTGGAAAATAAGTATTAGAATCATGAAAGGGCAATATGATGCCAGATGTTTTACTTTCGAGTGTATTGGAGGAGTGGTGCTATGTGGCAAAGCAACAGGGTTGCTTTCATTTTGGACATGAAGATGTAGGTCACATCTGCCTTAGCAGCTGATTTACCTAATTAGTTAGCTGGTTAGTCCACAGAGATGGAAAGATTTGGCTGATTCGATGCATACTGGAGACCTTCTAATACACTGTTCCACATGACTGCTTGTTATTTGTTTCTCCTGATGTTTTTCAGTACCTGTTAAGTTGTACTTTTTATTTATTTCTTTATTTTGGGGACTAAATGGTTCCAGGAGTCATGGTACCGAGATGAATTTCCTCATACCTCATGCTACAGCTTCAGAGCAATTGGGTGTAGTGGAAGAAGAAGAGCCTTGGGTGTTGTTCTGTGAGACTGAACTCTCAATGTAAAAATATTTTAAACTGGGGATTATTGTGACAGAAATGATGTTGAGGGCATTCTCTTCTACAGTAACATGCAACAAATGTATATTATATATAGTGAGAGATACAAAATTCTATCAATGTATGCCAAGGGCTGGCATGGTAGCACTGCAGCCCCCAAGGGATCCTATTCTGGTATGTGTTATGACCATGGACCAACAGGCCTTGCTTGGTTGTCGGGTGGTGCTTTCTCAGTTCTTGCACATGTTAGATTCTACAACACTGACCTACAGAAAGAGCTGGAAATCAACCTGGTAGCTATTCCATTTAGGCTTGGAAAGGCCGTGGAGACTGTTAAATTTCACTTTGTTAAGGCAATTTTCTGCACCCTTGTTTGAAAACTCTGCTTGGATGTGTATAAATGTGTGATAGCCAGCATATTTCTCTTTGGGAAATCTCTGGTCAGTGGCCTGGGGCAGGAGCAATCACCATGAGGGTGTAGAAAGGAAAACTAAACATAATTTTCCTTGGCAGTTATTGACTGGCAGTTGCCTGAATTCTCTACAGTAATTGGGGAGTGTTTTTTTGATTTACAGTTTTTAATAGCTTCTAGACCAGACCTAGGTGAGAAAAAATTAATCCTGAAAGATTATTTTCTTTTACTAGTTTCAGTAATATGAAGCTACAGGGTATTGCTGCAAGAGCACAATAAGTTCTCATGGCTGAAGTAAACTTCTCTGGAGGCACTGTGCATTTATGAGATTAATATTTCCTTCTAGTGCATTGTGTTTTTCCAGTAATATTTAAGAATCATGCCCCTACAGGTACATGTTAAGCTATCAAGCCTTGTATTGTCAATAGGCATATGTGAGGGTGGTCCAGAGTCAGCTGAGAAAGGTTCAGCTGAGAAAAGCCCCAGGACTATTTTCTGTTTGTGAATTAATTTCAATAAAAATAATAACAGCAACGAAAAGCTCTGTGAGAAAAGAGGTCAGTATACTATCTATTTATATCGAATTTGAAGCAATACCCATTACCAAAATTAAGAACTCTGACTGATGATTTTCAGAAGCAGTTTTAGTTACCCTTTTGGTTTTTTAAAGCAGTTTCTTGCTTACTCTTTCCCAGAGACACTTACATTCACAAACACATTTACAGTTCTTTTTAGTGCTGAAGACCCCAAATCATAAAAGCTACTTGTAGGTTACAGTAGTTCTAGGTGTCAGGGCCTTTAAGTACCCAGATGATGTGAGGAGATGAGGTAGGCCAAGACGTTAAAAAAAAAATCTCACGTTGCTGTGCATCTGAGCAGTCAGGGAGCTATCTTCACATCCAGTGGTAGCCCCAAGGCTGTAAACAATGAAAACAAGCTACAGCATATGTGTCTGACAGGCTATAGCATATATGTCTGTTTGTATGTGCATGCTAGTGTCCGTGTGTCCTTTATTTTTAATAGCACTAACTGCATTCCATATTCTGCTACTTATGATGCTTTAAAGAAAAGCAAAACAAAACATTATTCCAGAAACCATTTTCTTTTTTTCCGAAGGAGAAAATCCAGACCTCTTCTTGGCTCTGTGAGCTGATGCAGAAGGGCCAAAGCACAGGATTTGTCAAGTCTATTATAGACACAGGATGATGAACACTTTATGGTGAAGCCAGTTTGATTGTATTATCCTATGCACATCTTAAACCTCTGGTATCTCAGGATTGGATTATGGCAATATGACCTGTTTTGTTATTGATTCAGTCCAAAAGATTTAAAAACTGATGCTGAATGCAACAGCTCTCTTTTGGCAGCACAGTGTTGTTGTGACCTGATTCACATTGGCTGTGTGTTGTTGTCCAGAAAAAAATCAAGATAAAACAACCCAAAATAATTTAGACTTTCCCATTTTGAAAGCTGATGTGCTTCATGCTCCCAAGATTTAAGAGCAAAAAGCTCTTATGCCTGGATTAGAGGCTCTTATAGGTGATGTAGAGTGGCTGTTGGAGGGAGAGTTTTAAGGTGTTTTGTCCTCTGGGAAAATTTTTATCTGGCCCAAACCTTCAGGCTGCTCACTTTCAGCAGTAAGCAATTCAAGACAGCTAAATTTGCACAAGTTGATTTGGACACAGTTTTTAAAGGAGAGTCAGCTTTGCAGGTGAAGGAGTACACCTTTCAAGGCTTTTTCTTGGTTGGGAGGATTTTGGTGAGGCAAACATCCATAAACAAACCCTGGATTTGTTTACATGTTTTGTGGTAACATTATTCAGTTCTAGATTGACTAGAAAATCACTAAAAATGAAATATTAAACAGCAGGGAAAATGGCAAAAGCTGCTGAAAGCTTGGGTTGGTGGTAAGTATTGCAGAGCTCTCAAGGGGAACAGCATCTCCTCAAGGTTCCAGAGCCAAGTGACCAAGAGAAGAGCACAGCCCACAGGTAGGTCTAGCTGCAGGTGTCACCCAGCACCTGGTACAGACCTTGGTGGGACCCAGGCAGGGAAGTGACATTGTCTTCCTCCTCTTGCTTTTCCCACAGTGCCCAAATCCATGCTCCAGGGTCATCCAGAGCAGCAACCTGGCTGCCAGGCAAGAAAGCTGGCACACAGCCAGACCCCGTGGCTTAACACAGCTTAAGAGGCACCACAGGGCATACTTTGGGCAACTCTGAGTCCACCAAAGTAATTTGTCTGTGGTTTGTTTGTTTTCTTTTTCCCTCCTGCTCTAGGTGTGTACACTTTTCTTTCCAGCACGTTGAAATCTCTGGAAGAGAAGGACTATATTCACCGTGTCCTGGACAAAATCACAGACACTCTAATACACTTAATGGCTAAGTCAGGCCTTTCTCTGCAGCAGCAGCACAGACGACTGGCTCAACTCCTCCTCATCCTCTCTCACATCAGACACATGAGGTGAGAGCAAGCACACAGTCAGCACTTCTGTGCTGGGCCCATGCAAGAGAGGTGTCACAAATGCACACGCACACTTTTCCTTCATGGGTGGGATAGCAAGCTCTGTGAAGGGCTGTTACCAAAAAAAAAAAACCAAAAAAAACCCATATGAAAATATTTACTCCATGTGTTCCTTCTAATTGTCTTTTCCTCTGCCTTTTGTTTTGATAGTGCTAATAGTTTGATAGAAAGCAGATAATTCTGCTTTTAATCTTATGTGTGCCATAGAATCATAGAATGGCCTGGTTTGGAAGGGAACTTAAAGATCATCTAGTTCCAACCCTCCAGGTATGGGCAGGGACGCCTTCCACTTAGACCAGGTTGCTCAGAGCCCTGTCCAAGCTGGCCTTGAACACTTCCAGGGGTGGGGGACCCACAATTTCTCTGGACAGCACAACCTGTTCTAGTGCCTCAGAACCCTCAGTACAGAATTTCTTCCTAGTACCTAATCTAAACCTGCTCTCTTTCAGTTTGAAGCCACTCTCCCTTGTCCTGTCACCCCCTTCAGGTACTGGAAGGCTTCTGTAAGGAGCCTTCTCTTCTCCGGACTGAACAACTCCAGTTGTCTCAGCCTTTTCTCATAGCAGAGGTGCTTCAGCCCTTGGATCATCTTTGTGGCCCTGCTCTGAACCTGTTCTAACAGGTCTAAGATTTTCTTAGGGTGAGGACCCCAGATTTGGACACAGGTGTTGGAAAAGTACTGATGGAATATTAATGTAGGAGTAGCCTAGCTCTGCAAACTTTAGTTTCCTATAAGATTTAATAAAACTATCACTTTTATGCAGCCACTTTCCACAAGTGTCATGATTGCAAATCACTTTAGAAAAGAGATTTAGGATCATTATGTGAATTGTATGGATGAGGATAAATGCAGAACTACTAAATTCCAGTCTAGAGGACCATGCCTTTTGCTAATCAGAGGTGAGCTGCCTGACACACTGTTAGTAATTGCAGCAAATGATTCTCCTCCTAAGGTAGCTGCTCAGTGGATGAAGTGTTAACAGGATAAATTTCTACAAATATATGCTATAGATTTTATTATCATGAAACCACAGGAGATGCTGCTACACAGATTTAAATTTTCATTATTTCAGGTAATGAAATTTAAATTAAACAGCACATCATAGCTACTAAAGCTGAAACATGCAGATTTTACCTCCTGAACTGATACACAGATCTTTGGGGAAAAGTCAAGGGATTTGTGCATGAGGTTTATTTTCACTTGTGTCATTTTATAGAGTTTCTTGTCCTTGTGTTAATGAACCTTTTTCCCCCCCCTCTAAAAAGAATTTGTAGAATTAAGGAAATTCCAGATGTATAGTAAAGTTAATTTTTTTTTAATGATTTTGTGAATGGATACTGTTGTAAGTGAGCTTTTGCAAAGAGCTTGGTTGAGCTTATTTCTAGGAAAGAAAACTGGTTTTTTTTTATTATGCAAAAAGCAAAATTCATCCCATCCACTTAGACACAGTGACTAAGTTAAGAGTCTGTGTGCTCTAGGCTACTTTTCAGGGAAAAAGGAGCAAAAGAGACACCTGTAGAAGGCAACTTGACTACAGCAGTCTGCTACCTTCTTTCAAGGTGCCGCCTTCTGTTTGACTGTAGCCAATGTGCACAGCAAATGCACTGCTAAGTTGGTTGTTTTGTACAATACAGGATTTATATGAACCCAGAAAATATTATTAGCTGGTAGCTTCCCCACTCAATAGCATATTTGGAAAGTAACTGTTGTTTCATCACGACCCACAGCAACAAAGGGATGGAGCACCTGTACAACATGAAGTGTAAAAATGTAGTTCCACTCTACGATCTCTTGCTGGAGATGCTGGACGCTCACCGGCTGCACGCCCCGGCAGCCAGGAGTGCTGCACCCATGGAAGAGGAGAACCGAAGCCAGCTGACAACTGCACCAGCTTCATCTCATTCCTTGCAGTCCTTTTATGTAAACAGCAAAGAAGAGGAGAATATGCAGAATACAATGTAAACAGAAGTCAGCATATACAGTGGTATGAGAAACCCAGCAGTGTTCTACCTAGCTCATGCTTCATTTCGTCTATAGTGCCACCTTTGAAAACACTCCAGTGACAACAGACACCAGCATTTTCCACATGAGTGTTTGTCAAGCGCTTGCCTAAATTAATTGCTTATCCTAAATGGAAGACATTTCATTGCCATGGATAGCCAGCAAGTATTGTCTGGCTGACTTGATTTAAAATTTGCAGTGTTTTATTTAATTTTGCATGTTATTTGGGTAACTAAGTCCTAATCTAAACCATAAATTCATTTTACTATGAATTGATAGGCCATACCACCCATGCATATTGGTATCTTCATGAGTAGTAGTCTTTGTTAATATCCACCCAAAATCCTGAGCTCACTTAATCCTCTACTTGCTTGAAACTTTGAAGAGAGATTCTGGATGACTTCTTGGGCAGTGTAAACAGAAAGTTGACTGGCATCTTAGTGTGCCATAGGGAAGCTGCACTGTGAGGGACTGCCTTGGTAGTTTAGTTAGATTCCTGCCTCTTTTCTTCCTACAGTATAGAGGAACTGCTGTCTGAGAATTTTACTATTTTACCTTGCTGGCTTACATCACCAGACAGCTCCCTCTCAAGCTCATTCTGACCAAACTTTTAGGTACCCTTACCATACCCTCCAGATGAATTGTTTTGCATGCATGCTATCTTGTCTGATCCTAGAAAGCTGGATTGTTTTGTTGCCCAAGAATGTAAATCCAGGGCAACATGGCAAACAGTGATAACATAGAGAATTACTCTTGAATCAGACCAGATGATTACAAAAATCATCAGGTCTTAGAAAAAGGTCTTCACACACATACAGGATCCAGGACTATTTACAAAAAATCCCTCCCCCTATCCTGTGCTTTGTTGTGCCACAAAGCAAGGGGTGAGGATGCCAGTGCAAGACTGGCACAGAAGGGTGGGATGGTCCCATCCCATTCAGCAGTGTGGTCTAGCTGTATGTGGGAGGGCTAGTATCACAGTCAGAGCAGCAGGTTTTTCCTTGCCTTGGCTTTCTTTGGCTTTTCTTGTGACATGTTTCAAAATCACAGTTAAGAGCCAGCTCACCTGAGACACCAAAATGGGCAATGAGCCTCAGACATGGTGTAGACTCTGGGACTGCATGTCCAGAAAGATAAATCTGTCTTTCTCCATGCATGTCTATAACTCCTAAGGATATTCATAAGGATCAGTTTGATTCTTCAGACCAACTGTAAATATACAAAAGGTCCACTGACATCAAGAGTTTCAACAAGACGTGAAAGAGACTGAAGAACTCCACGTGGTATGCTATCCAAAGTAGGAGTTGGTGCTGCTGTTTGACTGCCTCTATCTTAGAAAATTAAATGTCAGGGAACTTTGCTGGGTACTGGAATGAGATTATTACATATGCCAGGGATATTTTACTAATCTAATGATAAACTTTGCCTGTGCTATCTGCACTTCTGGTTGACAGGTGCAGATTGGGAGTTAGCACGGACCAAGGACTATTCCAATAGCTGATTGGAAGCAATCACCAACCAGCAGTGAGAGTATTTCCTAGCAGGTGTGTAGGCTGCTCCACAGCAGCTGGCCACAATGCTAGTGAAATGGTTTGGGGATGTTTTTATTATAATTGAAACCTTTATGTTGGTTGGAATATCCTCTAGAAACCAAATATAGGAAACAGTGCAAGTAATGCCATACAGGAGTGCCTATGTCTAATTATGCTCCCTGTCCCACAGGCAGAGTCTGTGTGCAGTGAGATCAAGTTTCACAGCAGTTGTGAAGGCAGCAAGGCATAGGACAGGTTTGTGCTTCAAGTCAAGAATTCAATTCTTTAGTGAATGTACATAATGGGGTCTATAATAGTTTCATGTACATATCTGAGGATATGAGCAGTTTGAAAGCCTAAAGCTACATGCTACGAATGTTGGAGACAATTCCTTGAAAACTGTGCAGCCTAAACATGTGAAGCAGTCACCATAAGTTCATAGGCCTTTTCTTGATGCATATTATGGTGTCACTTTTTTCTGAATGTGCTGAAGATTTTGTCTTTTTGTGTATTCAGTAAAAGCATGTGCGTGTGTATGTGTGTGTGCGTGAGCGCTAGTTTGGTACCTAAGGGCTTTTTGAGGGCTCCTAAGTGTCATCAAAAAAAAATGGAACTTTTGGGTTTTTTCAGTAGTTGGTCTTCAGATGTGTTAGAAAAAGCATGGGTTTACTGAAATGAGTGCAGGCTAAGACCTGAATGGAGTACAGGAATCCCTGTAGTTAAATTCACCTGCTTACATCATAATCAGTCACTTGTAGCCCAGTGTGCATTAGAGCTGCCCTTTAAATACTGTACATGCAAGCTGGTGTTCTCTGGGATAGAACACACAAGCTCATAAACTGGAAGGCAAATTGGTTTAAATGAATGCCTCCCTTCCTACACCCCAGAATAGGTCATTACATCGATTCAAATGTAAATTTGACCTAGAGGATAAAAGGTGGTTCATTGAGAGCAATTCACAACAGAGAGTCAGATTTGGATGGTACCTATATAGGGCAAGTACCTTTACACTCAAGAGATTTTCCCGTGAAGGTGGAAAAGCATGATTTAAAGTGGTATGCAGCAGTCAGAAGGGTGTCATAATGTGTCTTGGATACAGAATATGATCAGTCAGCTTAAAATAATTATGAATGATTTCCTGGGCTCAGCCCTTGCAAGGTAGCAATTTAGCTTTCAACCAGTCCTCCCATGTTAGTGGTGACAACAGTGAAGGGCAACTAGAAGGGGTAAGAATGATTCCCAGTAATACATTAATTTACCTCGGGGCAGATTTAGGATCCATGTCATTAAGCTTTTAATAAGATTTTAATTGAAGCAGCACCTTAATAAATATAGTAACATTCCCAGAGTTATCTATAAAGATGGCCCCCATACCAGACAGCTGAATGTAGCTATTCAATTGATTAAATAAAGTCTATGATATAAATTCTGAATTATGCTCTCGTGTATGCAAACAATTGTGCCTGACATTTGGTAATTGTTATTTCACAAGATGCTATTTTATGTGTGTGTGTATATATATATACATATATACTTTATATTTGCAGCTGACAAACCAGTGCTACCTGAATACCTGGTGCTGGATAAAAATATACAGCATGTTAAAAAAAAAATGAAAGAAAACTTTTCAAGGCAGCTAATTATGCTTTTACCAAAACATTCATAGTAATGTCTCCGGACAGCTAACAAAATAATTATTTTGTAACGTTTATACATGGATTTTTTAAAAAAACCAAAAACATCAAAAAACAAAAAAACCCTCTAGAAACATAGGCAATGTAATACCAGCACAAGGCAAACATAAATAGACCAGATGAATTTGCTTTGCTTGAGATCATGGTTGTTACTGAAGTATTGTAAAAAGCTTGGGAGGTAGAAGAGGAGATAGGGAGATGTGTAGCACTTAGTTGTGTCAGAATATGTAGTGTTTGAATATGTGAAAGCTACTCTGGTTTGTAGTGGTTTGAGCCACATCTCACTGTTGCAGACTTTGTCTCAGGTAAAACTCCCAGTTGGGGTAGTAAGATTTGTACTCGGGTAAAATAGTTTAATGAAAGTTTCTTGGTGTGTGTTGTGATAAATTTACTATTATGTTTCAGTGACATCACTTGATGATTTTTCTCCTTTACACTGAGGGGTTTAAAAACATAATTAAAGAAATAATCCAAACTGAGCTCCCAAGGATATTGCAAGGACTGTCAGCAGATCAATGGACCTTGAGTTGAAAAAAAGCAAACAAAAACCCCCCAAATCATCCCCTTCATACAAGCCAGGATTTGTACTGGAGCCTCCATCCATTTCAGTTGATGCCAACTGATTCCTTAAGAGCTGTGCCAAATGTTTAATAATAAGCAAACTATCAAAAAAGTAAAAATTCTGCCTCAGTAGGTCTTTAGTCTTATTACAGGCTTAGGTAAGAACATGGCAAGCCCCTCTTGTGTATATAATTTCCTGCTTTAAAATTAGAGTGCAACTCAACCTACAGATAATGGGATTTTGTATATAAGGCATTCTTGGCTGAACTTGTGTGAAGTGCATTTCTTACTCTGAATAAAGATGTTTATACTTTGATGTTTTCAATGCTATCTACAACTATGATATGGCTTTACAGACAAAAAGTCAACACATGTAAGAGAAGGGTGATGCTAACAATGGTATTGTAATACAAAGCAATCTTCACTGTCACCTGCACGTGTAGCACAATCTCAAATTGATCTGAGAGTTTAAAATTAATGTTATCCCAATATTAATGTCCTACCCTTTCTACTCACAGTTCTTTCATCCTTCGAATGTAGGTAGCCTTACATCCTGAAAGTTGTTGTCAAAGTGATTGTTGCCCATACAGGGTATTTGGTTTTGCACTGTGTTAGAAAGATATTAAATTCTTTTGCATTCAAATGTGCCTAAAGAAATAAACAATTTTTTAAAAAAAATTATATGCTGCCATCTTGCAAATTAGTAAATTCTGTAATCCTGTGTGCCTATGATTAAAAGTCTGTTTCTTCAGAAAGTGCCCATTGAAAAAGGAAGAGATATACCGCTGGTCACGAGACTTGCATTATCAAGCCACTTTATGTATTACCTTATTGTATGTACTATGAAACTAATGCTTTTGTGTGCACTATGTAGTCTGTCAATGCAAAGTCCTTTCTTTGATATAGGCTCAGCTGTCATAATGTATTTGTTGAAGTATTCTGTTCTTTCACTGATGCATATGAAATTATTGACGTCTTTGGTTTTGGTGAAGCATTTTTTTCTTTGTTTTGCACCTAAAGAAGTTCTAAAAATGTCTAAACAAAAAATCTGGTAGGCTACCTGATTGGTGCAAGATTTTTATCAATGTATTTGATGTTGAAAATAAAGAATTAATCAGAATGCATTGTTTCATTTTGTTATATTCTGTATGTTTTAAAAATATGTTTCTCTGCTTATTGTTTTTTAGTGGACAGCAAAATGATACACTGTTTTTGAAAGAATCAGAATGTGCCTCTGTGCATCTAAACGAAAGTAAAAACTGTTTCTTAGTTTCTTCACTTTCCCTGAAAAGAATCAGAGACTCCCATCTCTAGAGTCAACAACAAGCTAGGTGTAGTCTCTAGTAATTCTAATGACACCAGGGAAGTTAGTTAAGTACCTAATACTTTATGTGCTTTAATGTTCTTAGTATTTTGGTTTACATTCCTGTTAGTTCAGGCAATCCTCATAGTGCAATGATAACAGCTTCTTCATGGGCTAAAGCCTTGGTGTTCTCAGCCAGTGGGGCACCCTCCCTCATTAAAAGCCTTTTGGCCATGCTTATTCCTCAAAATTAAATGATGGATTTTTAATTTCTTTTTTCCTATCCAGACACTGCAACATTAAAAGCCCCATGAAGCAGCTGTTTCTATGGCTGGAAAAGTTTTTCATCTCCTTCCTCTGCATTACACACTGCTTGTCTCCACCTCCCACACAGTGAAGAGGAGAGGAAAATCCAAACATATAAAACAGCACTCATCAGAGTGCTCACATAGAAAGAATGCCCAGGGAAGGGCACAGCCTACATGTTTTTTCTTATACCCAGCCAGGCTCCAATTACTACCATTCACCACGGCGTCCTGCAGACACAGAGGTTCAAGTGTAAAAATGGTCATGAAGTCTTCAGGAAAATTGACCATCAAAATAATAACATTTGGCACTTATCTCAGCAGGAACAAGGCTAACTAGCTCTCATGTCCCTTTAAGAACTTTCTGCTGCAGTATTTAGGTGTCATTCTGGTAATGTCTTCATTTCTGCAGGCATACAGGTGATATGAAATTTATCACCTGCTGTCTTCTATTCCTACACATCTGTGCACAACTTCACAGTGTTACCATTTTAAACAGATGAAAAATGTGCATGTGAGGAAAGGATGTGTTTTCAGGCATTTTTTAGCCAAATTTTGCTATACTTTTGGGAGTAAGCTATTTAGCTTCTCTACAGATAAAGACTGAATGCTACTGTCTAGGACAAAAAAGAATCTGACGAGAAGCAAATCTTTCTATTTTTCACTCACCCCTTCAGAACTTGTGTCCTCTATGATGGACAAGTATGTTATACTCTAGAGATGAGCAAAAAGTGCCGTCCATTTTGTTTTGAGAGTCAGGGCACATAAAAGGTTGAAAGTATGAAAGCAGGAAAGATTGAATTCCAGTCTGCCCTTACAGGATTAATTTTTGCTTACATTAAATCTGAAAATAAGAAAAGAAACTACAGCTCAAAAATGTCTTCTATCTAATCATCTATGTATGTATGTATGTATGTATGTATGTATGTATGTATGTATGTATCTATCTATCTATCTATCTATCTATCTATCTATCTATACCTCATCCAAAATGCTACAGCACCATGCCTTCTTTCAGTACTTTTTTCTCCCCTTGCCCCCATAGTCTGCATACCTGCCTGCACCATGCTTCAAGTTTAGCAAAGGAGTCAAAATCACAACCATACGTTTTAACCTGCAGCTCTATGGCCAGGAGAACTTCCTGGACAATTTCTGAATTGTTTATAAAACAAATACTATAGCCATTAATGTCCCACTTCTTGGATAGCCTTGTGAACACTTAAATAAAAAAGGTTTAATTCCAGCTGTTTTTTAAAACATCTTTTCTAAAAACAAAGGAATGGAAAAACCCACAATTACAACATCCATAACAGCAGTCTCCCAGGAATAACAACATGACACAAAACAAAAAAAGCCTGATCTGAGTAACCTGTGTGCAAACTACATCCACATCTGCATGATCCCTGACCAGAAGAGCTCTCTAGTGCACCTCTCTCCCCTCACCAAGGACACCTTTGATACAAGAAATGGACAATAGTTTCCTAAAGCATCCTGTTTTTCCAAAAAGTTTAATGTGCCAGTGTTATTCGGACATCACGGTGGCCAAATCCATTTGCTGTGTCTGAGATCTTTAAATAGATTCTTACTTGAACAAAACAGTTTTGCCAATTCATTTCTGGAATGATATATTAGGTGGCACAAACAATAGATGCTTCAGTTTTCAATTCCTGTCTGCTTTTAGAGCAATCATTTAACAAAATTCAGATTTCTGTCATTTAACCAGGCCTTAGTCTATGACAAATCTTCAGTGATTCAGCTAGCAGTTATTCATTTCCTTTTATCTTGTTTCACAGATCTTTATCTACTCCATTCTGGGAAAACAAATTAATTCCCTAAATAATTCCTATTTATTTATTTATTTATTTATTGGGGAATATTATTAGAACATTCTAATGTTCTTAATATTATTACCATGGCACAATTTCTCCCAAATACAGGTTTCATGCCTATGTCCCTCTGGGTCTAATTATGGCCAAACAGGGCAACAACAACAGAATTCAGCTGGCTGTAGTGCATTTCCCAACATGCTCCCAAGGTTAAAACTCAGCCAGTACCCAGACAAATTCCCCTAGGTGGGGAACTCTGTGCCTATAAACACACACAACCCAAAAGACCCCTCCCTGCACTCTCCTTTCCCCCCTCAATTTAGACAAATACTGCTTTAGATGAATTCTGCTTTTGACTGCTGCCAAACCAGCGAGCTTAAATCAAAACTCACTGTTCCGCCTTCTTCCTTTCCATAATCCATTGCTTTAAACATCAAATAAAATATGGTAAGTGCCAGAAAGAGAGCAGATCAATGGTTTCTATCGCTTTAGAATCTACATTTCTTCTCCTTGACTTGTTCTTCTCAGAATCCTCCTACAGTTGCTAAGTCTTGATAGCATCTGTAGTTTAAAGGCGGTGAGCAACCAGTGTCTGTTATGCCTTTGAACAGACAGACACACTTCCACTCAGATGCACATGATGATGATGAGCACATTGAGAGATGCTATCAGTTGTAAACAGATCTCTCAACCACAAATAACACAAGACCGAGGGCCAGGGATGACTGCTCATAAGCAAGCCCAGCATCTTTGTTCTTGTTCAATAGCCAGATGCAGAAAAATGTTGTAAGGAAGGAGAGAGCAATACTGCAGGTTTTCACAAAGCTGGAAGGGTGACAAACTAGTGGTGAGGAACTATTGATCTGTTGCAGAAAGAAGCTGCTATCACTGCTGCAGCAGGGTGGGAAATAGGTAATGGGTATCATCACGCTCACAGCTATGAGGAAAAAGGGCACATTACTTCTGTCGAGAACATTTGTACTCCTAACATTGTCAGATGTCTTTAAATATCACTCTGCAGTGTGCTCTCAGATTTTGCAAAGCATGGTCCACAAATTAAGCTCCACAAAGAGATGCAGGGAGTCCAGGGTAAATTTTGCTCATTATTTTTCACTATTATCAATATAAGCCTAATGACACAGTGCCTTGATACTATAGTCTGAAGTCACTGAGCAACCAGTTACCTTTAAACACTCACTAGCTCTAAGATTAACTACAAGCCCATAAGCAAAGTTCAGAGTTGCAAGGTATGTCAAGCTGGGGGGATGATCACAACTCTACAGAAGCTACTGCATTTATCTACAATAGAAAATGGGAAAAAAATGCAACATAGTTATGACCTGAGCTCTCCAAGAGGCAGAGGCACTTTCTCTATGCTTGAACACACGATTTCAATACAGATCCAGAGTTCAGCAGCTCCTCTGCTGCCTTTCCTCATGCCTTGCAGCCAAGCCTCCAGGTGCATCACCAGAAATCAGCCTTTGTGTTTGCAGAGCCCAAGTAGGTGACGTTTCAGAAAGAGGAGAGGTGTTGGGTTGCAGGCTTAGCACAGAGATAGGGCATCTCAGACTCTAACTTGTGCACTTCTTAAAGAGTTTTAGCATCCCATTATCAGGATGAGAAAGATGCCCAGGCTGCCAAGGTGGCTAGTGCCACTGGCTGAAATGCTTGACAGCTTTCTGGGTGTGTTTTTTTCCCCCCTACAGTTGTCCCATTTAACCTGGTTCATGCTATGGTAATAAATGCATATGTTGATATCTCATGGGGATTTGCAACTCAAGCTAGACCTCTGAGTCACTCGTGCTCTTGGGATGGAACTTAAGAGCCTGCCCACTTAGATTTTGCCATCTTTGTGTCAGTTTTTAGGATCAAGATCCGGTTCTGCAAAATGACATGTGAAATTATAATGGAATTGGTACATGCCTAGAATTCCTTTTGTAGGAGTATATTGCTCAAACTATTTTAACTGGTCTGATGCTGATTTTGAGTTGAGACTTAAAGTATCAAAAGCAGTAACTCCAAAGTGGCACTCAAAGGACCCTCTAACCTAGTGAGGCAAATTGTCTGAGATTCCCTTGACACATCAGCTTACAGACTGACATTCCTGTCCTTGAAGGAATGAGAAATTTAGGATTTACAAACAGGCATTTTTCCTGTCTATGATATTTTTCTAAAGGGTCTCTGTCACCGTCTGTGACTACCTTATTCACAGGCATTGTAGAGAGTTTGCTGTTCACTTGGAGGACTGCTTTGTGTGTGCAGATCCCTTGGCATGAAAAAAAGTTCTCTACATCAGCTGTCAGCACATTGATAGTCAGGTCTACAGCTACAGATCAGAGCTTGAAGGTATGAACACAAGAAACTTTACTTTGAAACAGCTGGAAGGAAGCAAACCATAGCAGAGACACTGTCCACCAGTTCATCAGCCAGGCAGAGGAGAGATAGTGCATGTGTGTCCTGCAGGTAATCATCAGCCAAAAATGGACTGAATTTGAAAGGGCTACTGACATTTGATGATGTGATCTTCCACATTCTCTACTTCCTGGAAAATAGGAGACAGTGAGGTTGAGGTCCTTATGTCTCCCTAAACGAGTAAAGACTTTTTCCCTTTACAGTATTTTTTTTTTTAAAGGAAACAAAAACATCTTTCAACAAAAAATTAACCAGCAGGCCCAGAAACTGGCTGATGAAAGGATGTCTAATGCATGCACAGACCTAGAATAACAGATCCAGCAAACTACCGAATTATTCACATAGGTGCACTGATTACCATTTAAATTATGTCACCAAAGAGAACAATATCAGAAAAGAGCGGAGGGGTCAATTTTGCAAGTAAAAGCTCTTCTGTGTAGCTCAAATGTGTGTTCCTTATCTTTGTCTACCAAGAACGAATGATTATGAATACTAATCTAGTCTAGCATAACTTCTGAAGAGCAATGAAGGAAACCCAGCCTTGAAAAGAACACGCTTGTGTCAATCCAGACTTGTGTCTCAGACATTGAAAATATTTTGTGAACATACAAAATCCTTTTCGCAAAAATGTTAATGTTACATTTATCTGAAAAGGAAGCTTTATTTTGGCTCTTCCAAATGCAGGAGCTCAGCTTGTGATTCCCTACCTCTGACCACCCCCTCCTCCTAACAGCTCAAAAGATGACATGCCAAAAATTAACTCTATGTAACAGCAACTAATGTGCTTGTAGTTTTTTCTGGCCTTTTTATTTCTGTCATGCAAGCCAATATGTCCTAAGCAAAACCACTTAACTCAGAAAAACAATTCACACTGTATGTGTCACGGCTTCAAATCCCCCAAACTTATTAAAGAGCAGTAACTTAGAGCCATGTTCTGTATTTTATTTCATAATTGACAAGAATCCTGTTCTTTCAAAGTCAAGTTCTGACTGATCAGCTGGGCAGTGCCACTGAGGAGACCGCAAGTTTTTGCAATAGTTCTGGCAAGTTAATGAGTTTTCAATTTATTCTCTTTTTCTGCTATTTATGATTATGTTTTGGGCCTATTCCACTAAAATAAAAATGGGTAAAACATAAATATCTATCTTAATATTGAGCTGCTATGGAGAATATTAGGAAGTTTCCAGTATACCCACAGGAATAAATCTTCTTTAGTGTGGATTGGTAGAACCCCAATTGTTAAAGGTTGCCCATGAATGCGTACACAGAAACACAGATGGAAAACAATCCCACACAAGTGAGAGGGAACTTCAAAAAACAGCTTGAAAAAAAGAAAAACCTGAAGTGATGAATCATTAATCCACAACATGTACTGCTTTCAATATTAGCACAACTTCTAATGTGATACTTTCCCATGTATTCTGCTGGTTGTCATTTTCCAGATCTTGTCATTCAAACATATACCTAATGCCATTAATTTGTTACAGAACTTTTTAATTCTTTTTTGAAGTGCAGCATATGGATGTCTTCTATTTTTTTTATACCATACATATCTCATTTTAAACTTAGAGGTTTCCATAGTTGTCATTAAAAAGCACGTAGACAAAATATTTTATGGTATCTATAATAAATGCAAAGAAATCAATACAAACAAAACTTGGCTTAGCAAACTGTACATACATAAATATGTTCTTTGTTTTTCAACTTGACATTCAACATTTTTTCCTCATAAAAACTTCTGCAATCTTATTTATTACATCCATTTTTTTTAAACCTTAAAAAAGTGCTTCTCAGATTTACATCTTGTGCATCCAAAGCAAAAGTTAGAACACCATGCCTGAAACAGAAACCACAGGGAATAATACATTGCCATACAAGATTCTTTAAAACTGTATGTTACAAATGCTCTAAAATTCCTTAAGCATTGATTATTTTGTATACTGTAGATACTGAGAGGGTATTTAACAAAGACTGGCTAATGGGTCGTTTAGAGCAGCACACAGGAAACGATCTACAGTATCAAGTCCTTGGCTATGCATAGAACAGGGCAATGACCTGGATATAAAGTGGCTAAAAGATCCCAAAAGCTGTACAGAAGAGGTTTCCCTCACATACGCTGCATCCTCCTTAGTACCCAGGATGCAAGTGTTGAAATGATGCTACTCAGGTAATACCTTGTGCAGTCTGATACTGATAGACTTATGCGCTTTGAGCGGAGTGCCAGCAGAGAAAGATACGGGCACAGTGGTGGCAACAGCAGACAGGTAAAGCTGCCACCACACTGCACCCTGCCACCCTTTAAAAACATCTTGCTCACAGCCGGCACTCCCAGACACTCTCCCGCTGTCTCACAGGTCTCCTTCACAATGGAGGAGGACCATTCATGTATTTTAGCATGGGGTGGAAAGAGCGGGCAAAGTTGTTTGCCATAGCACAGCTGTAATCCTCCTCGGTCATTGGCACCAGGCATGCCAGCCCGATCAGGAGCAGCAGCAGGAGCTGAAGTGGCAGAGCAGCTCTGAGGACTCTGAGGAAGAAGGATGGGCACCGCCATGCCGGCCCAGCCTCAGAAGGGGAGGAACCTGAGCCACCTCTTGTGGACCTGGGAAAAGAAGATGGGCAGTTGAATACACTAAAACATTACTGCAGCAGAGGTTGCCCTTGGGCACTCAACCTCCCCTGAATGCTGATTTACAATTTGCACAGACTTTGACTGACAACTGCAGAGGTATTTTTCAGTGAAATTTCCCTAACACTTGTAAGAGACCCCAGATTTCTAGACTGGGTAGGAAAACACCAACTAATCACAATGGAAGAGGCTTTGCGACCCCATAGTCCCTTTAAAATTTATGGAGAAGACTCTCCACTTAAAGCAGTATGCCATTGAGAGAGGGAAAATAAAAGGTGGGCCATACCTGCCACATTTGTTCAGTGCATGCTGTCTGAAAAGGTGGGCCTTCTTGTTTAGATTGGCCAGTTGCATTTGATTTGCAGAAGTTTCTACATTTGTTTATGTATAAGGTATCCACGAGGGTATAATGCATTGAGATTCAGTTACATCATTTTCTGTCAATTTCACCATTATACAGTTAATGGGACTCATTTTCTACAAAGCACATTGTGTTTTGAATCTTGCACAGAATCAGCAGTTAAAATCTATCTGCTCTATTGACTTGACATCATCACCTTCCAAATGATTTTCTCCATTATGCTGATGGATCTGACTTGAAATGGCAGATACCTATCACATCTATGAGGCAGGAGAGATCTAACACAGTATTTCCAAAGGGACACTTCAAAAATCCATTCTATTACTTTAATGAAAGATAAAGATATGAATTTCACATTTTTCTTTTTGACTGAAACTTTCAAGAGCTGAAAAGAGTGACTAGGAAAGAATAAATCTGATGGTCTCAGTGTGCTAATTAAATGGCATGGGAAAATACCATATTTCAGCACAAGCCAAAAACAGAAGAACTCAGAGCCTTCAAGAAATTTGCTTCAAGACCTCTGCTGTTAGGATATTAGATCCTAATTTTCTCAGATGTGTTGCTATAACATGTTTTCATGGCTGCTATGATCATAAGGCCTCAGAAAATCTATGGATTCCTAGAGTTTAAGAGATAAAAATTCTCATAAGGAGATGTATGAAATCAGGCTTATTGGCTGTGGTCAAATGCTCCCCAGTAAACTTTCCCTTGTTCTTTTGATCCTGTCTCCCTGATAAATCTGAATCTGTGTGGAGAAGCATCCAAAACCAAAAACATCATCTTCAAAACAATGTCAGGTTTAGCAAGGGGTCCCTTCCCACATGTTCAGAAAAGAATTATTTCTGTGCTTGAGATTGTTTTACTTTCTTGTTCATATATGTATAGCACCCCACTATGAGGAGCTCAACAAAGCCAGGCAAATTCGGTAAAGTTCAGATGACTAACAGATACATAAACACCAATTTAGCAGATATGCTAAATTATTACCTTGAACTAAATATACCAGGAAGCAGTCATGATCAAAACATCAGATCTTATGTTGTCTGAATCCACACTATTGAAGCCCAGATGGAAAGATGCTTATTGCATAACATACAATCACGTATTATAAAGAAGATATTTAAAGGACATGGCACATTAAACAGCATCAGAGCATTCCATATTAAAGCTCAATTAGATCAGGACTTCTACTGTCTGAGAATACCAAGACAGAAAGTTAATGGACTGAGGCAGAAACAAAGGGAACAAGGAGTGCTTAATTACCTTCCAAGCATTTGATTGCACAGCCTACCTATTTACAAGGCTCTCATTGTGTAAATGTTGTTAATCCAAATCAAAAAATGACCACAATTCTGCAGTTGCTAACTGGTGTTTGATAATGAGCAGAGTGATTCTGGGGCAACACTGGGTGCCAGAAGAGGAATTTCCAAAAAGCTGAATCAAAAGGGAGCAAAGTTAATACCTGGTTTTTCTTTTCTTTTTCTTATGCCTTTAGTAACACAATCCAGCACTTCTTGCTTTGTGTTTTACAAAAAGAAGTTGTAATGTAGGCTTGCATGGCTGATCTCAAAAGGAACATAAACTTTCAAAAATTAAAACAATTCACAGCAAAACGCTTTTTTCTGCAGTGAAGTAGGGTATTGAAGAATAATACTGCATGGAAACAATTAAACAAGCAAATAATGAAATGTTACAAAAACATCTTCAGGGGGGTGTTATAAAAAGTTTGAGTGCTGTACTGCCTGTATTTATGGCAGGTGCACCACTGCAATCTACATAATTGGATGAAAAATGGAATAGTTCAGCTAGAGTGTTTAATAGATTTGGTAAGGATAGATGGTTAAAATATACACTGTTAATTAAAAAAAGCTCACTATTTTTAAGGACAGAACACCTATTTAGTCTGGCAGGAGAAGGGAAAGCTGAAGTACCGTGGGCCACTTTGGAGAAAAATATAATTTTCTGTTCTTGTTGTGTTCTTTAGCTGTCTCTTCTGACTGCTCCACCATTTGTGGAGGGAAAGAAGTAGGAGGGAAAGAAGGAGGAGGGAAAGAAGTAGGGCCATCTGCTACTCACTCCAGTACACCATTCCTACTTCATAGATGAAAGAGAGAAGCACAGCTGCAGTCCTGGCCAACATTAAGCTTCTTCATGTCAAGAAATTTTATATATTAATCTAAGTGCAAGCAATAGTTACCCTTACTTTGAGAGTTTGTAATGTCAGTGACATTGGAACTCATCTCTAAGCATTTCAAGAGATGAGAAGCTAATTTATCAGGCTATAGATAGGATGGTCAAAGTGAACTTTAATTTCAGCTCAGAGCGGAACCTTTCTGTAAAGAAGATTGCTATCTTTTTTCGCAAGGAAAATATGGCTGATGTAACCAATCTGTATTGCAGTAAGCATCTGAAAGCTTTCAAAAAGGAATTTATCATTCAAGTGAAGCTAATAGAAATAAATAAAGTGACTTTAATGCTAAGTGACGAATGGAATGTGGAAAACAGGCTTACATTGAAAGTGGCACTGCTGGCCTAGTAGGATGTTATTTACTGCAGGTAATTAAAAATAGGCCTTAATTTAATATCTTTATTAAAAGGCTACGGCACAAAACATAAGAATAGTAATTTTCATCTGTATGATGACAGATGCCGAAGGTCTTTGCAAATACCAGACAGTACTGGCTTCTTGCACAGAAAAAAAGAAGAGTGAATCCAGTAAGTTTAAGAAGCAGCAGTTGTATATGATATTTAAGTAACAAGCACTAAGTGAGAGCAAGAGAGATAACTGGGAAGAGAATCATGGCAAGCCAAACCCAAACCTTGTGTTTGAGCTACTGTGTAGCCATGAATATAATTTTGTGGGCAAAGACACAAAGAATGATGTGGTTTGGTCTGCTCCAGGAACAGCAAGTGACCTTTAAAGATCCACTAGTCATTTGGGGAGGCTTGGGGAGAGCAGGAAATAGAGGTTGTCACTATGGCACCAAGACTTGAATAGAGCTGCTCAAGAGAGACAATGTAAACACCCCTGAGCAAACTGAACCACTATTTTAATCACTTCAAAAAAACTCACAGGCAAAGATCCAGGACAGCTCTATTAAACTGATGAAAAAAGGGGAATTGCTTATTGGGTTTGCTTTCCCACCTAGCACAAAATTACTAGTAGTGCTTGGACGAGACTCCAGTTATATCCACAATGCAATGTTTAGTTTAATCCTGCACCTTGCTTAGCATCACACTAAGTATGCCTGTCTTTTTGTGGTGATGATGGAGAAGGCAAAGTGATACGACGCTTTTTATACAAAAAGCATGGCCCCTTTAATTTTTTAGATGAACTTTCCTTCCCAACTTCTTGTGTGATGAACTTTTTAGGATTGACTTTATTTCTCCTTTACACTAAACTCTAACAGGGTTTGCTGATCCAGTGCAAGATCAAACACAAAGTACTCTGATCAGAGGCATGTCAAAATATTAAAGAACACAGTGACAGCTTGTACCGCATTATCAGTCAAAACCACATTATACATCAACCACAACCTGTCTGGCTTGCGCATTTGATTAAGTTTCCTATTCAGCAGTGACTCATTCGTATTCCATGCTTGTCTGAATGACAAATTGAACATTGTGTTGTGCTGCTACAAGATGTGTTAATAAACAGTGCTGGAAAGCCTTGATCTGAAAGGTGCTGCAGCAATGCCACTGCTAGAACAGAGGTTGGTCTCAAAGCTGCAAAGCACTGCTAGCTGCTCTTCCAGCCAGGGGCTCGTCCCTACAACCAGAAATCTCAGAAGGCTGGCAGAAGTGGTTTGACTACACAGGAGAGTGGAAAAGCGCACACAATGTGTTCCTTGAGTACAATGGTGCTAGTGCAAGCATGCTGATCTGTCAAAGACATCGTGCCCTCCTCCTCACTGTTAGTGGCTGCAGAGTAAAGCCCCTCTCCTCCCTCTTTTTCCTCCCTACCAGAAAGAAAACGCCAAGCTTCATAGCACACTGGAGCTCAGTAATTAGTTCTGTTTCTCCATCAGACAGAAAGATGGAGATTAAATATATCTGCTATTTTCTGTGTGGTTTCCTTTTGTTTCAAAGGAAAAAATCCTTAAAAATAGGCAACTTCTTAGTGTGTGTGGAAGCAGCAAAAGATACTTTTTCTATTTGTTACACGGTTTTAAATCTATGCCACTTTACTCACAGTCTCTAACTACACATGTAAAGCAAACTTCTTAAAAGAAGCGTTTATGTAAATATCTACATGGTAAGTAATTTTGCTCTTCATTTCTAATGAGAATAAACTCTTGATTTTGCTAATGAAAAATGTAATACTTTTAAGGTATTTTTTGTCTGCTTGTTGGTGGCTCAATCACTGTATTAAATCTAGTGTTCACTTCTTTCTTTGAGTCTAACAGGAGTTATTTTTTAAAAAAATTACTCAATTTTGTGTTTTCTTCTTTCTAACATAAATTTTTTGACTCTAACAGGAACTATTTTTAAAACAAATTAGTTCATTTTTGATGTCGGGAATAAATGAGATTTAGGTTAAATGAGATTTATTATTAGATTTAATAAAAACAAATATATTTTAATCACACTTTCTGATTATTTTTGCAGTGTGTAAGACACTGAAACAGCAAAAGATGTCCTCTTTACACGCGTTGGCTTGCTCATTTGCTTTTTTTTAGAAAAAAAACTTCATAATTGTAGAGGCTAGCAAATCGATCAGTGAAAGAGCGAAGATACACACATCACACTGACAACAACGAGAATGCAGAAGCACTGTTAGCTGCAGAGATGACAGGTTGCTGGAGACACTGTGGGAAGCAAGAAGCTGTAGCTGCAAGCCTGCTCTCTACTGGTCAGACAGAGATGGGGCAGTGCCATGGCAATGTTAGCATGTTATATTGCAGTCGTCTGAAGAGGGGAGAGAAAGTGATCCCGAGTCTCAGTGCTCTCAAATTCTGACTTTTAGTTTTGAATCTAAAGTATTGAAAACCCACAAACTGAACAAAACGTTTCAGGGGAAAAAAAAAAGGAAGAAAAAGAGAAATAAATAAATAAATAAAAGGATGTTAGTATGTCTTATCCAGATCTGTGGGTTTTGTGAATTCTAGAATATGATATTGGCCTATTACCTGCCTTAATTTAATATCTAGAGGTAAAGAGGATGATAGAAAGTGTTTGCCATGAATATACTAGCATTCCTCTTAAATCACACCAAAATAAAATAATCATCGTAAGTGTAAACACACACTCACCCTGATCAGGCACATGAAAAATAAATGATGATTACATGAGATTTCTGGAAAGAAAAGCTGCAGATGCTCAAGGATTAGCCTGTATCTCTATTTAACAAAGAATTTGAAGTAATTGAAATACCCTTTTGCCAAACGATTAACAAAAGCGAAGTCACCACTTGTGTAAGTCCTGACCACCCGATAGAGCCAGTGGGACTGAGAGGAACCACAGCCAATTTCTATCATCCTCTTGGCGTTCTAGAACAGAGTGCGGAAACCAGGAGAATAAGGTACCTGCTATGTGGACTGCTGACAGAGGGTCCAGGCTGTGAGAGACTACATTTGCCCCGTGGCTGTTTGCAATGAACAGGGGGTAAAGAAAGAAGAATGTTCAGTCCAGGCAAATAAAGACAAGCTACTGATGAAACTAAATTAAAAGTGCAGCAAAGGAAACATAAAACAAAAAAAACCAAAACCAAATGAAGTGACCAATACCCATGAACCAAGGAAACTGGCTTTTCTTTGTACCTAGCTGAGTTGAGGTCCAATGAAAATTACTGGAACATACAAAGTGAACTGAAAAATAACAGTTCAGACATTATGTGTATGAACATCAGCTCTGTGTTTTAATTTAGTTCAAATAATTTTTAATATTAAATAGATGTTATCTTATTGAGTTGAATATCGAAAAATATATAGATTTAAAAATGCACATGTAGAGAAATTATTATTTTCCAGGAAAAAAGGACCAAAACACTCCTTTGACAAGTTTTGCTGCTCTTCCACCCCACGATTTTGAAGGCCAAATAACTGTAGGGGCATTCCTGCATGCACAGGTATTTGGATTATTTAATGCAGTTAGATGTTTATAATTTTGATTGTATTTCTTTTCTATTAGTAATTATTTATTTAGCATCAGCATATTTGGCACTGAAATTCTAAACAGTATCACTTTAGTCTTCAAAATGGTGTGGCTGCAGAACCCAGAAGTCTGAAAACTAGACCCAAGGAATCATGCAACTTAGCTATGAATTATGGGAGAAAAAAAAAAGGAAAAAAAGTAGTCACATACATGAACGATAATGAATTAGAGACAGAAAAATCCTTATTAAAATATTAAGATGAAACCTATCATAGTTCTACATGCTCTCTAAACAAAGATTTATGGTAAAATACTTCTCCACTTCCTGCAATGGTCAGGCAAGCTTCAGTTACATCTGTGATATCAGAGTTATTAGAAATTATTTAGGTTTGAATTTAAAAGACAAAAGCATTGACCTCTGAAATAAAATGTTAAGGTTTATATTCTTTCTCCTTTGGAAAAGCCAGTATTCCTTTACATTCTCATACTAGCATCTAAAAGGAAACTAGTGAATGTAAACAAAATTAAAAAAATAAATCAATTTCAAGAGCCATAAATTTATCAAGACAGAACTCAGAGGCTTTACAAAAAAGTGTAAATGGAAAAACAAAACAAAACAAAACAAATCTTGATTGTCTTAAGAACTAAGGAAAAACGCAAATTAATCAACCAATAGAATTGCAGAAAAAGACAAAATAATTGCAGTTCCAATTTGGGCTCAGAGTATGGAAGTGTTAAGTACTAGGCATGTATTGCTATATTTCTTGAATTTTGTGCCAGCGATGTAAACGGACAACTCCAGAGTTGCCATCATAGCCATTGATTAGGTCCTGCACAACTAGCTGGTTTCAATAATGTTCTGTGCCCTTCAGCTCTACTTAGCCATTCATCCAAAGTCTCAATAAGACCATATGCAACCTGCATCAGAAATGACAAAAAAACTTATTGAGATTCTTGATGAAGCAGCTTTGAAGAGAAGGCCAAACAGAAATGGAGGACTGATTATACCAGACAAGACCAGACTTTGGGGTGCTGCCATCACTAGAGCAAAATACAAGAGACACGACATGCCATACCATGGTAAACCAACCACAATGACAGCCCTGGTTTCAGGTAGTATTTACCACTTCAGATTTCATGCAGGATGGGATATGCAGCAGGGCTGGGGAAAGCAGCTGTGTTTTGCTTTTGGTTTATGCCATTTCCTTTCCTAACAAGTGAGAAGGGGTGACTTCCAGCTGGCTAGAACTGCTGTAGATATCTATAGTTACCACCCAAGAGGTGGAAGAAAACAAATTACATTAAATTACCGTTCTCTGTCGGCTTGGAGTGCTTCTTCCAGATACAGGACTCACTGAGCCTGATGTGTCTAATTCATCAGAAGACCATGAGGACAATTCCTAAAGTTCAGAAGGAACAAAGCTCAGAAATCCAGCAACTAGCTGTACAGGTAAGCAAACTACAAAAATTACCCTGAGTGAAATTCCAGCAGACTTATTTCCAAGGCAAATAAAATAAAGCAGCTAAATCTTGTTGCCAAATTTTAAAAGACTAAGTAAGGCATTACATGTTTTCTGTCAGCCCTAAATGAGAACAAAAGCAAACAGCAGTTAAAATTTCATTTGTTCAGGTGACACATTTTCCACCTAAGTCGATACAGGGGAAAAACCAGTTGTTCTTTACTGGCTGTGAATTACAAGAAGGGTTTGGTACTACCAAGATTTTAATTAAACAGGTAGAAATCCACTAGAAGGAGAGAAGAGCTGAGTTCTTGTGCTTTAAGCACTCTGCTAATCCAAGTCCTTTAAGAAAAGTGAAATAAAGGAGAGCCTCTGCATCTGTCATTGCTGGCGAAGACGTATGTGCAACTCCTTCTCAAACACCTGAGATACATGACAACTTGAAAAGATTTGGACTATAGCTCAAAGCCTAACAGGCACCTATGAGGGACTCCTTACCCTATTACAGAATTTATTTTATGCTTTTTTTTCTCTCTTTGACAGAGTGTGCATTAACTTCCTTTCCAGCGATAACTGACATACTATAATTTTCAGTACTGCTACTGGAATAATTATCTCATATACTTCGCCAGTTGACTGATTCAGTAATAGCAGGGTAAACAAACCAAGAAGTTTAATAATTATTGCTACACCAAATAGGAAAAGATATTGAATTTAAAACTCCCCCATATCAGAAGAGATATTTACATTATGAAGTTTAAGATTACTTAATGGTATTCAATATTACATGTTCCATCTTGATAAGCACTGCAAACCACACAAACAGAGCAGCCAATAGCAATGATCAGAGAAAGGCAGTCAAAACAGCAGGAAACACACTCAGTTAACAGAAAGGAATAAAAAGACATGACTTACCAGTTGACTACTTGAAATGTCTAGAATTTTCTCTAGGTCTTTAATATGACGTGTAACCTCTTTCAAGAGGAGCTTCAGTCTGTTTCCAATGACATGTACCTTTTCTTTGGCTTCAAGACAATCCTTGCCTTCAGCATTGACAAGCAATTGGCAAGACATATCTTGCAGTGATGCCACCTTCAACTGAGACTCCAGCAGTTCACGTCTTATTTGCTGTTGCCGAGGCAAGCATCAAGTTTTTTTATAATGGCAGTCAAAAAAAAAAAAAGGGCAAAAAAGTAGAACTCAGAAAACTCAACATTTGAAATTAAAGAAATGGAAGAAAAAAGAGAAGCAATACATATTTCTAATCTGACAGGAAGATATACAGCAGCCTAGTAGTTGGCTGAGATTTAAAATCACATGTTGTGCTACTAAGAAAAGTGAGTGGTGTTTGCTACCAAGGTAAAGTCAGTCACTGACACTGGTCCCACAGTTCTGTGTTATACAGTGCTAACCCTCATGAGAAAGAGAAATTTGATTAGATGTTTTTCTGGTGATGTGCTTTGGGAGAGAAAAGAGTGATTATAGTCCTACCATCAGAAGTCTGTGATGATCCTGCAGTATTTCTGACTCCAGGTTTGGACTGATGGGCACAATCTCATTTTTTCTTCTGTCAATATTCTCCAACCAAAGCAGCAAACCATGGCACAGTTCATGGAAATCCTGCAAATGATGAATCATGGTTTTAACAGGGTAGCAGAATATTCCAGTCAAATTCAGGTTTTTAATTTACTCTCTGATGCGTTCTACTAGCTAAATAAAATAACTTCCAAGAAGCATACAACAGAATATTAGAATACTATTCCAGAGATGACAAATTTTGTAAATACTGGACTGTAAATACGTGTTTTAGGTAGTGGACGTGTATCCTTGAGAAAAACACATGCCAAAGCCGTATTTTGGCTTTCAAGGGCAAGTTTCAGACAGATCGTGAGCGCACCAAGTAACTAAATGGTTTATATTTTCATTATGTGGGCTTGTTTCATTATGTGGGCAGTTTGAAACAGGCACAGCACAGACCTGGCACTGTATTAATGCATCCTGCAATGAGCTGCGCCAGTCCTCGATCATGCTGCACACGTGCTCCCAGCGCACGTTCATCTGAGACAGGCGCTCCTGAAGTCTCTTGCTCTCCTCGCTGTCAGACTGAGTGAACTCTGAGCTGCACAGATTGATGGATAAGATGATCGCTTTGCGGTTATCAATTGCTTTCTGCAGCTCCTTGATGAGGAGACAAAGGGGAAGAAAGAATGGAAATTGGTAAAAGGTGACTTTCAGGAAAAAAAAGTAGAGAAGGCACCACAAGGCTGCAGTGGTTTGCCATCAGCAGCTGCAGAAAGGTACCATACTGTAACAGTCCCTTTACTCTGGATATGACAATTCTGGGCTCACTCTGTGACTCTGCAAACGTCCATTCTTTAACATCATCTAAATTTTTATGTGAGCATAAACAAGAGCAAGCCAATTAAACTTATAAAGGCTTAAAAGCCTGAAGTCAGAGTTGAATTTTAAAGATCTGGCTCATGTTTCAGATATTTTAAAGACAGAGTAGGTCCAACAAAATTTAAAGATGTAACACAACTGTGTTTTTAGCTCACAATAAAACTTTTGCCCTCACTTCTCAGTTTTGCTGATAAACATGAAAACTGCCACATTTTCAAGTAGAAACTGCTGCCATCAGTATTTTAAAATAAAAGCTTTTACTGAGAGAAACAAAAACATACAAAGAGCATAAAGCACTTCAATTTATAGAAGCACAACTTGAATAAATACTCTGATTTGTTTACATTGGAAGCCACAAAAGAAACCCCACCTCTTTTGGTTTGGAGGGTACTAATGGGCTTTCAAAGAGAGAGTGAGATAAGAACAGAATTCTTATGAAATGCCCCATTTTCCACCTACTTTACAGCATTTATTTAAATGCAGGATGTCACAGTAACCTTTGCAGTACTTATGGCAGCTATATTTGGATTGCAGTGAAGATGAGCATCGACATGCTTCACATGGATCACTGCTGGAAACAGCCTTTACTATCTGTTCACCTCATCCCTGGCAGGAAGCACAGTGCATTTTGACATTGGATCCCATATTTTCGTGCCCACGCTTGTAAGATACTACCAACTGAATGTGAAGTTGTGGACCACCACATTTGCAATTCTGTATAGCTGTGAAATTTACGAGAGAGACGAGAAAGTAACATTCACATCTTGATGCACCTGAGATGACAGAAGAAGAAAAGGAAACATTGCAGAGAGGCATCAAATTTGTACTGGTGACACTGGGCAGGTTACAACCCCTTTGGACCCCTTGTTCCTCCACACAAAATAGTAATGTCTCAACGAGGCATTTCTTTTGAAGCAGCTATTTTATTACCAATTTGAATAGAAAGAGAATAGATCTAACTTGGCACTTTTAAAAAAATATATATCAATTTGGGTGACATCAGGAGTTATCTGCACATTCTGGAATTACAGAATTGCCACAGAATTACTATTCCAAAACTTCATTTGGATAGTCAGTGGTATATTTTCCTTCCAAAAGGTGATTCAGAAAATCACTCTACCAGTTACTTCATCAGCAGCAGCCTGCTATGTGGAGAAAACCAGCTACAACTATTGGCAACCTCTTCAACATACCTGTTGCACTCAGTTTTAGAAGGTAACTCTTGGAATAGAGAAACAAAACTCACTTTCAATTTCTTAATTCTGAGCTCAATAGTTTGTATGTCAGTGCTGAGATCAAGGCGCTGGAGCTTCTCAAGTTCCTCTTCAGTTTCTCCCAACCAAGCCCAGATGCTATTAAGGTCAGAGTTGAACTGCTGCCATTGCTGAAGGTTCTGCTTCATCCTCAGCTCCTTGCTTAGAGCTTGAGCCTGGATTAATTCCCATCTTTCAATTACACCTGGAATTACAAACACCAAATTAAACAAAAGCCAAAAAAAATCACTAGCTACACACACATAATTGCATAAATTGAATACTGCTCAGGACAAAAAGATGCTCCATAAAAAACCTAACCCACCAACACTAACCACTTTAAAAAAACCAAAAAACAAGTAAGTTAGATTGAAGAAAGTGATGTTGGAAAGAAAGAATGAAGAACCTGGATGATTCCAGTCAACAGGCAATTTTATTGCTTTCTAATGTCAGACTTCTATGAGCAGAATTAAGCTGATACTTGCAGGTCTCTAAAACAGGATATGCTGGCCAAAAAAGACATCTTAAATTACCAGATGAGTGCAAACCAGACAAGAAATACTAATATATCTAACGAACCACATATTTACTATTTTCATATGTAGTTGTGCCTATCACAGTTTAATGGTCACACCTCAAAAGCTAATATTAGGTGTTTTGTACAGCAATATAAGCAAGCTTTTTCATGAGAAATCTTGCAACAAAAACCCATTGCATCCACAGGTACCTGCTGAAAGGCTTAGGGTTATGCCTCATGATATGAAGGGGTTCTTAAAATGGACTTGTATGCCTAAACTCTCCATATGGCATACACAAGGACTACTTGATAGTTCTTACTATTCCTATTAAAAGATGTTAAACAGAACTTGGTAACAGACAGTCATGTAAATACATGTCAGCAAATAATACCAAGTGTTTATTCAGAAAAGCTTTGCATGTTTGCTCTTTTCCATAATTACTGTTCACCAAATGAACTACGTGTTACTTACCAGCTGTTTGTGTTTCAGTACTGTTCATGTTAATGAGTCCTGAAAATTTTTCTTCTTCCTCCTTCAGTTTATATCCAAGCCTTCTTACCGAGTCTATGCTTCCACTGCATTCACCTAGCAGTTTCATCTGTGTTAACAAACAAAATATTCCTTTTCAGTATGTACTGTACAGGGCTAATTGTACAGACAGTGAGAATTCCAATGCAACTTCCAGAAATTTCCAGAAGTAAGTATAAGTGAAGAAAAAGCTCTATTACTTTAACAGTCTGTGCTGATACTACAAAAATGTATATTCAGATGATAAAGGCCTAAAGCATAAATTATACAGAAATAACTTAGCGCCATAATGCCAAATAATTCTAGATGTCTTAGGTGCCATCTTTTCTAAATGTTAAGAAACTATGGTAAAGACACTAGAAGACTGATAAAGAAAATTAACTTAAATGTGGAAATATTACTATGAATCTAAGCAGCTAATTTTTAAATTCTGTCCTTAATAAAATTATTTGAATGGCTTAGAGAGAGATTTATCTTTCAGAAAACCTCTCTGAGAAAGCTTTTTAATCAAGGGTTCCATACATGCAACCTTGCTTATGTGATGCAAGCTTATAATTCATTAGCAAGATAAATACCATGCCTGAAGCTATAAAACCTGCTTTTAAAAGCAGAGGAATTTCAAACAAGGATATCATCATTAGACAGATAAAAGCATGTGTGAGAAAGTACTTCTAGGCATCTGCAAAAATGTAATAGGAAAATAAATTCCTTAGAGTCATGTTCCTCTAATCTTATGCTATTGTAAACACACTAATAACATAAACAACAATAGCATGTGGTTAAGGGTAGTAACCACCCAAGTGAGTCTGAGAAGTAGTGACAGCTAATTGCCCTGCTAAAGCAGCTGCATTTCCTTCAAAGGCTAAGCTAGGCTAAGCTTGGAGTGCATATTTGACTGGGGCTCCAAAACACACGCACATATCCTTTGTAAGTGGAATCCAGCTCTGGCCCTGTAGGTGTCTTGCTACGGATGATGTTTTCTGTTTGCTGTATCTGGAAGCGACTGGTGTCCAACGCCTTGTCCAGCTGGCGAATATGTGCTTCCAGGGCACCTGGCTCCCCTGTATCAAAACCAAAAAGAGGGACTGTCACCACAACTTTTCCAAAGTTTGTGTTTTTTTTGGCCAGGCAGAATAGATATTAGAGATTAGACAGCGAAGGAAAAAAGTGGTGCTAGTAAGTGTACAATGTAAGTGGTACAATATCAAAGCTACGTGATAGCTAGTTACATTAGAGCGTATTAGCAACCTTCAGACGATGATACCAATGAACAAGCTTGTCATAAGGATACTACAGAAGAGTCCACCGTTTAAAGCAGGCTTGTAAATTATTCAGAAGTGACTTTTCCCCCAGCCCGAATGCCTTGTCTTTTTTTAAAGGGAAAGTTCTCAGCAAAGCATACTCTAACCTCACTGATTTTGGGAAACACCTTGCTCCCTTTCACAAACACTGCCAAATACAACCTTGTAACCCAAATTTCCATTTGTATGATCTAAATCCATGTGAAAATTAGGCAGCTCAATTTCTCTTCATATTATTTCTCCTCACTAAAAAGCAGTAGATTTTGCATCTCCATGAAAGGATCCTATCTGTATACAATTTTAGAGACTAAAAGTGGCATACAAATACTAAGTGATACTGTTACAATCATATTGTCAAAATCCACCGATGACTGGACATCTTGGAGGCCTGCAGCAAGTAGTCCATGACTGCTTTGGGCAACCACACTAAGCCGAAAAATTTATAGCATTTTTTCAATTATATACTTGACAAAGATCATGCTTAACATATCCGCATAGTGGTATTACTCACTCAAGCTATTGGGAACTAATGCCAATGTTTTTGAAGCAGGACTAACTTGTAGTTTCCTTATAGGAGTCAGCTGAATTTTTTGAAATAAATTAGCTACAGACAATTCTAATGCGAAGCAGGCTGCAGGCTAGAGGACCACATGAGATCCCTCTCATGCATATTCTATCACTATGCCTGATTTCCATCTGTTTACAAAGACAGTTTAAATTTATTCATAAAGACACAATTAAAAACATGAATAGAGAAAGAGAGCCTTCTGTCCACCTAATTACAGAAAATGAAACCTCTTGGATGATTAATCTTTTTTTCATTAAAAAAACAACCTCACCCCAAATGGACAGGACAAAGTGCTCAACACTGTTTTTTCACTCACTACTTTAAAAAAATTTTCATGGGTCAGAAAACTAAACACAGTTTTTTCCATAAGTACTGCTATCATTTATACCCTTAATCAATAATATTATTTCACTAATTTGGGGAGTAAATAAAAATGGATGGTGAACCTGAGGCTTGTGTCGCAGACACTAAGATTTTAATTGTTTGCTTTTTGCAATGAAGTCATTATTTAAAAAGAGGAAAACTGAAATTATGAGAAAAAGTATTTGCAAATGCATCTATTTCCTCCAAGAGAGTCATTGAACAAATGAGACAGAAGGTTTATCTTGTGCAATGAGAAAAGAAAATAATTTTCCAAGATATGAGACTAAGATAAATACAGTGCCTCAAATTGACATTTTGATGACATGAAACAACAACTAACCTAAAAGTTTATATCTGAGTGATAATCCAAGGTGTGGCTGTGTTAAAAAAAAATAAATAAATGTAAACCCTAAAAATTAGGTATTGTTCTATGCCTTTTCCTTCTGCCTCAAGATATAACAATGTATTAAGTCTGGTCAATGGACACCAGAGAAAAAAGACCAAACAGATCAGTTTAGTTAAGTTAGCCAAGGTGGGAGTGCTGATACTTCAGACATCATTGTTTCATCCAAGCCCCCCATGGTACCTTTAATCGCAGAAGTAAAGCAGGAGGATACTCCTAAGTTAATATGCCAATGCTGCTATGTAAGAAATATTTTATCTTGTAAGTTGTGAAAAGATAGCAGATGCTAGGAGAAGAGAAAGAAGTTATGCTTGTGCACCATGGTATTTCCACCTGGCTGTGCTTAGTCTTTTAGATGCCTACCAGAGATATTTTTGAGGGCGTTTTCTGTGAGTGTTACATAGGCCTCAAGAGTTTCAGGGATCTCTACATCTGAAAAAATAAAAGCATAATCTGAATTGCTGGCTCAGCAATGGCTGCCTCCTTACAGCAGGAGTCCTTTTCACAGGATGGATTAAATAAATTGTTCCAATAGCAAACATTCTCTCTGGAGAAGGAAAAAGGTGAAGACTGAAACACAGGGAGGCCACTACCATGTCTCTTAAGATCCAGGCAAACCTGACTCTTTCCAAAGCAATGACCTGGAAGGCAAAAGACAGCCACAAGATCACAGTAAAATATACTGGTATGTCTAATCCCACAACTGGCTCCATTTGGGCACTCTCATTTGTTAAGATTTATTACACAAAGCACAAACGCTTAGAAAGGATTTCCAGCTGGAGAATAAGACCCAAGAGCCCACCTCAGACTAAACACTCATTTGCTGGAGTCTTGCCTGCATCAGGGCAGAGTTAGGATTTACTTAAACACTTGATGATTTTCTCTGTGGGTCTCTCCCACAGCATTTCTTCATTAGTTTGTTCTGCACCTTTTGCCTTATCCAGTATAGTTTCTTCTAGTCAGAATAACTTAGGACACAGGGCTGTTACAGACGACATATCCCATCTGGCAGGCCTCACGCACAGATACACAGCCAATTCCCTGCCATATTGTGTACGCCTCTGCCATTTTCCAAGGCTGTTGTCATCCAGGAATCTCCACCACTGTCTCTAAGGCCAGAGGGCCACTGAGATCACTTAGGAAATGCTATTTAAAGGCATCAGGGGCTATTTAAAGTACTTTTCCATGAGAATCTTGGCCACACAATCACACATATAACATTTGCCTTTTTTTCACTCGGAGCAAACAGTACTCAGTCTGCCACCATACCTGCTATGCCAGCTGCTCCTCTCAGGTAGAAGTCTTTTTCTTGTCCTCCGTCTTCTTCTGAGTGCAGTGCCCGTGAAACAGCTGTCTCCAGGTCCCTGCTAAGGTCGTAGTCATGATCCCACTCCAGGGGGATGGAGTCCACGCTCGCAGGGGTATCTCGCCCTGATCGCTCGCTCCTCAGTGGCTGGGAAAGAGGCAGCGAAAGGTTGGAAGAGGGGTGCGGGGAGAGAACGCTGTCCGCAGATTTGTCATGCCAGCGTATGTCAGAGAGATCTGCTGATTCATCCAGATCCACCTCTCTGTCAGAGAGGTCGTGCTCGTCATCTGTTAGCTAGAAGCGTAATGCAAACAGAAGCCATCAATGAAACGTGCAGAGGCACGGCATGGTCAGCCTGGGTCAGTGAAAGAAATTAGCATTAGGTGACAGGCACAGTGGTGGGGTTCTTATTTTGCACATTTTCTTTTGCACTTTCCCTTCGTTATTTTTAAGGTGTACTAAAAAACCAAAACAACAAAGAAGATCAAAGTGCCATTTTAATTACTCGAGGCACATAAAGTGTCACATAAGGCAAGTATCTCCGGACTTTTATTGATGTTACTTCAATGCAAATATTAAGTTAGGAAAACCTGTGGAATCAATTAATAGAAAGCATAAGTGATCTTTATCATGAGTATTGATTGCTCTCACTATGTTATTTTGTATTTTGAAACCCCTGGATTCAGTAGGAATTGAGCTACCAAAAATTTCCTTTCACTTTCTCCTTTTGTTCTCCTTTTCCCGTTTTCAGCTTGTGTTCAATTCTGGAGACAAATTTCTGTCTCTTCTGATGAGAAAAATCATTTTATCATTGTGCTTTTAAAAAAAACAACTCACTAAGCTGCCAAACTATCTGACAGTACCGGGAGATGTTGTTATGACCAGTACCACAGTACTCCCATGAATAAAGTTTTATAAATCTCCAATTTGCATGGATTTTCATGATGATTTAAATGAATTCCAGAACTTGTCAGTTTGCTCTCTGAACAGGACACAAATAGCATGTCATGGAAGGGAAGCAGACATTCAGGGTTGCAACAAAATATAACCACAGGACTTTTGGAAAGTCGCTTAGGTTTCATTTCAACATCTTTTCTCATTCTCACATTTGCAAAATGGCAAGGAACCAAAAAAGTAAAAACATATGTAAATATACACACAGGAAGGCGGATAAGTTTCTTGTGATAGCGCTCCACTCGCCCGAAGACCTCTTGGCAGTAACGACGCAGCTCGTCTAGTTCTTCTTCAATCACAGCTGCATCCAGGGGCTCACTTTTCTCAATGAGCTGCTCACCTTGCACAATAATCTGCTCAATTTTGTTGTTGTTCAGGGAAATTTCTTGCTGGAAAGCCTGTGTGAAAGAAAAGCCCATGCTTTATCAACAAAATCAACATGACAATAATCAGGGTAATTAAAGACGTAAGTCTCAAGAGTTTTACAGAAAGAATGGTGTAGGTAAAAAACAGGGATTCTGCCAAATACTCTTGTCATGAGCAACAATGAGCAATTAAATTAAATTTAGCATTCCACAGTCTTTCAAGCCAAAACCAGTGATACCTCATGGTTTACCATCTCATTCCTTACTTGTTGAATTTGGAAAGAAAGCTTTTCTCTAAACAAGCCATGCCAATGACCAAATGTCTAGAATGAACACAGATGCTAAACCTAGCACAGTGGAATTTTGGATAATGTGACATTTGGTATTGTTCTCTCCAGAGGAGGAGTTTTGTGATGCAGAAATGGTCGAGATATGCAGTAATTACTAGATATTAGCAAAAATGGAGACCTTACATAAGTATTGTTTATTAACATTTCCTATTTTGATGAAGGAAAATACTCTATCACTCCCGGTTTTTCTTTTTAAATTTTTCACAGATCAAAGACCTTCTATTTTGGCAGAAAAGTACATATTGGAATCTGACATAACTCATAACTTTTGAGGTTGAAGTCTTGGCCTGCAAGTAAAGGAACCACATCAGGCTGCATTTCTGCATAACGTTTCTTAAAATTCTTTTCCCGCCATGCATGGGGTTTTTTCCCCCCTTCTTTCATCCCTCCTTCTCTAACTACCCAGTCATTCTTTACCTTAAGTTGCTTTATCTTTGCTTGGACATCACACTCTGAGAAATGCTCGACGTTGGTCAGCTGTAGGTCCATCTCTGTTAGCCATACCAGGATGCTGTCTCGTGCTGTTTCGAACTCTTCCCGCTGGCCAATAAAATGCTGGAGGGTGGAAAATTGAGTGGTATGAAATGACCAGAAACATGAAATGACCAGAAACTCCCAGCAATAGTAGGGAAACTATTTTCATCCCCATCAAACCCAATTTAAACTCTGTACACCTTCTTCTTTCATTCCCTACATGCTTTCTAAGATTTCTTTTTAAGTAACACGGTCTATGAGCTGCAATTAGCTGACCTATGAAAGTTACTTTCTGTGAGAAGGTGGTGTTTGATGCCAACAAGCATTTGCTTACAGTCTATACTTTGGTTACTTTGGACCAAGTGAACTGATGAGCTTCCTTCCTCTCCCAAAGGTAGAAATCCCCTCAAAAACATTGTGCAAATGCATTAAACTGAAAGCTGCTGGAGTATCCTTGATTCATAACTAGCATAGTGAAACTGAAGTCTTAAAAATGGAAGAATACCTTTAGCCTGCGCAGGATGGAGGTAACTCTCTTTTGTAAATTGTCCCATCTCTGGTTCCCCTCGTGAACCATCTGCTTGAGGCTGCCCGCAGAGTCCGTGCGGTTCTCCCGTGCCAGGCGCCGATACTGCTTATTGATTAGCTCCAGCTGAGTCAGGCTTTCATGCACTTGTCTCTGGAAAGCCTAGAAAAGACACCTTCAGAATTTAATTACTGAAATCAGGATACATATATAGATCTATTGCCTTCTTTTGACCCTCCTTCTGTGTCTGACTTATGTAAGCCAATAAATTCCACTAGCTGGAGACATCTCCTGAGGAGCTACCCTATAGAGATGCTGCCTTCTAACTAAAAAAGGCAAAACCAAAAAACAACCCTCCAAAATACCCAAAAAAGTTTATAAAACTGACACAGTTTACTGAATGAGAAATTGCAACATGAATATCCATTACAAAGGTAAAATCAGTACAAAAAAGAAGTCTCCTCTTTCTGCAAAATTATATGCTTTTATATTTGAGAACAGAAGTACAAACAATAAATATGAAACTTTCTTTAAAAAAAAAAGGAACAGAAATCCAAGATTCCTGTGGCTTCATTGGATTTCTTTTCACATAATGAATTTGCTGAAATGCAAACATTGAAGAGATTTGAGCAATTGTTTATTCTGAAACATGACACTAAAAGAGGCATCTCTTTATATTTAGAGTACTGGTGTGCAAGTAAGTTTTGTCTTAAAATATTCACAGAAATGAAAATGTCACGAATATCCATGCCAGCTTATGTCTGGGTAAATGTTTGCACTATGTGCTTTTTTTGGTGCTTGCTCTGCTGTTACAAGAGCCACAGAGACACAGCTGAGGTGCACAGGTGACTTAGCTCATGGCTTTTATTTTGTGAGTAGCAATCACAAAGCTTGGAGGAAGCACCTTGTAAAGAAATGACTGAACTAAAACTAATATTACTACTACTACCACGAACAAAACCAACAGAATATTTTTTCAAAAATCTACTTGTTTTTATCTTTTCACATCACCAAAATAGAAAAGCAATCAAAGGAAGACCTAAAACCCTAGATTACACCAGATCTTTTTTGAATACAAGTAGGGTTTGGATCCCACTGTAGTTCTACAAACTTGCTGTCTTATATTCCTCACAATGCAATAAAACAGTGAATTCTCTTCCAAAACTAGATATCTCTCTTAATAAGGACTGTAGAACTGTGATAGGTAATATACTTCTGTAGAGAAATTTTAATTAAACATGTGAGTTTTCTGTGTAAAAAAATACACAGTTCATACTGTACCATTCAAAGCTAAAAATGAGATAAGCACATTTCTACTATAATACCAGAGAAGAAAGCAACTAGTTGGAAAAAAAGATCAAATTCTGTAGAGTCCTCTCAAGAAAATTATTCTCTTCATTTAATGGCCATCAAATTGGGTAGGGGACAACCAAAAAGGAGCAAATGAGCTTGCAACTAGGGTGAAATGATCAGTAGAACTGATTTAAAATTGCACAAGTGCTTCTATACTGGAGCCACAATTCTGACTGTGTTTACTAGGATCATGAAATCTGAAAGTGTGCAGTTGTTGTTTCACCTGTTACCAAGCCCTCTCCAGCAGAAGAACAGCTGTTTATTTGCCTTCCATTTTTTCATCTCAGCTACACAAGAATTCATCTGTTGCACTCCTTCCTGTAACCTCTTTTCATTTCTCCATAAACTACTGGTGAGGAAGGAGCTTGGTTTTGTACAGTGAAGTCAGTGAGAGCCATCTCTGACCTCTGTGCTCAAGAACTGAAAGGTTCCTATGTGGTCTGATGAGCTTTTTTTGTTATGTGTTTTTTTTTTTAATTAAAGTGCAGATATGGAGAAGAAAATAAAATTAGAAAAAATACCTAGTTAAAGCAGAAACCTGCCTCTGTTAGTATTTGTGAGTGGCCGACTTCATACTGAATTCACACTAAAGCTGCTGAATGCCACTGGATTTGAATACCACACTGCCTTCCTGCTATTTGATAGGCAAAGAAATCTGGTGGTCAGGAGGAAAAAAAA
>VXBB01021205.1:666886-824381 GCA_013399915.1 Illadopsis cleaveri
TTTTTAATGAGCTCACACACATCAAACCCCCTTAACAATGTAAGTAGTTTAGTGGTAAAAAATCTGGGCAATCTGAATATCTGTCTACAATGGGATGGAAGTCAATACAATTATACTGAAAGACTGCTTCAGTCCTCATCATGAGACTGTCTCATAACACAGCTATGTACTTAGGCTTGGGGATATGGTGGGAGAACACCCACTGAGGGCACCATCTCCTTGTCAGCCGTGGTTCTGCATACAGTGTTTTGTGGGTAACTGAAACTTGTTTGTAGGGTGACCAAGAAGTTTAGTTATCACCCTTCTGGAAGTCACATACAGCTTTTCAATCTCTGACATTATTTAAAAGGAGTGAAATCCTGCCCATTTTCTGCTTATATTTTCAAGGCTCTATGCTACTGACCTTGTGCAGGCCTGCTGGAGTGGGAAAGGGAACAATGAGTCATGTCAGCCCTGTGGAGAAGCAATGTCACTGGATCATCTGCAAGACCAAACTGTGGACCAGGATTTTTTTGTTTGCAATTGTGTGGCACTCAAATCTCTGTGCTGGATTTCATCTATATTTAGCCTGCAACAACTATAAAGGGTCCATCATTTAGAAAGTGCCCTCTGCCTTAGGCAAACTGCACAGGAGTACGTCCCTGACAGAGCATAAAACGTAGTCTGAGCCAGCTACCACTGTTGTCAGTTACATGATCTAAATTACTTCAGAGAGAGAAACAAAAACAGTGTGACATACTAAAAAAACCACTCCAACCAAACCCAAACCCTACAACTTCCGTCCTGTCCACCCACTACATCTACCCTTAATACTGTTCTTTTTTTTTTGTACTAAGTTAAACATAACAGGTTCCTTGCCCATGGTACAAATAGAAACAAATAAACAAGTGCTTATTTGGGTCTGGTGAGATTACTTTTTTTGCCTGAACTGCAGTAGAGTGTTGTGCCTCCAGCTGTAACATCCAGCTACACTGAAAACATATCCACGATCAAATAATAGATTCCATCCAACATGTATGAGAGTTTTCCTTCAGAAAACAAAGTTGCCTATGCTCTAAAAGCTCTGCTTAAGAGACAAAGGTCAAATTCTAAACCAGGTAGGTGGGATCCCTTGCCAAGTGTAATTTTGATGTTTTGAGATTTCACTTGCAAGATTGTGTTTAAAATGTTAATGATTCCAATAATAATTTCATGCTTTTGTTGCAGCACTAGGCAGCACAGCAACTGCCCATGTTACTGTGAAATACTTGAGAAAACTTTTCTCCTTGATAGTAAAAATTCTGCACTGGAATCAAAGGGTTGGAATCATGACACAGTTAGTTTGAAGTTTTTTTTCATAAAACACACACCCCAGTCTTGTTACATGTACAAATACTTAGACACTCAGAAAGGAAAATACAGCAGAAATCGTTTTTTAAATTTTTTTTTAGAAAAATCATCTAACAATTTGAATGGGCTTATGCTACTTATGTTTTTATGTTCCAATTAATATGCCTCAATTTCCCCAAGAAAGCAATAACTTTAGATTGTCTATTAATAGTGTCTATTATTCTACATTGGGCAAAGACAGTGGGAAAACAACTTGGAGCTAAAACTAAGCACAGATATATTTAATTCAACTAGTCCTAAACAAGAAAGTCTTAGATTCCACTTAAATCTAAAGGGGAACAACTCTGTAAGTACAGAAAAATGCATCACATAGAAGTCATAACTACTGTATTAGTCATTTAGATAGCTGCTTGCTAATATTAAACTTAAAAAGCAACATGGAAAAACTCAGTAAGAGCATGTTGGCTAAGTCTGTACAGTAGACACCGGAAAACACAAAAGGTGTTTTTTTTAAAAAAAATCTACTTGGAACAGTAGACAAACTTTAAAGAAACACTGAAATAGTGAAAAATGTTGAACTATTAAAATTAGCTTTGAAAAGATCAGCTTAAAAATAATCTTTTTATGAGTAAAAAAGTATTCATTTTCCAAAGTACAATACTACTGTGTAGTAGGACATCAGTAAAGTCAGTTATATTTACTACTCCAATCAGTTTGCTCTTTCAAAGACTGAATTTCTAGAATTCTGACCAACAGCTAAATTTATAGAAAAGATAATGAGAAAAGCGAAAAAGAGAAGCTCAATCAAAAATCCAAGATGATGTAGGCTGAGTTCAAGTATTACATGCAGTTACAAAACAGTCATTAATATGAACAGGACAGACAGGCTTTGATAAAGCAAGTCTGAAAGACTTTCTTTACAGCTTCTTTCCTTCTCTGCCTTTTGCTTGTAGTCAGCCCCCTTTGATGACACAAATGTCAAGTAGACAGATACAGTCTGTTTATTCTCATGTGTGTACATGCTCTTGTATTTGAAAACAGCAGTAAAATCAGTCCACAGTTTCTCTCTGACAACTAAGAAATTTTACTAGCTCTAAGTCTCCAACACGATGAGAAAAATTATTCCAGGATCCAAAAGTACTAGCTGTAAAACAAAGTATGCTGTTATCAATGTCAACTGTTTTTCAACTGAGCAGAAAACAGTAATTTCTAGCTATAGTACTGATTTCTACATATCAATATTTCAGTTAGTTTTGCAGCAAGCCAAGACTTCAGAAAGAACAGTATCAATCAAAAGTGAACAAAAATAGCTGCCTGCCTTGTGATATCACAGTTACAGTCTGGGAGGTCTGAATCCACACTGTTGTCCTCCGCCATCCTCACAGCATGCAAGTCTTCCACCACAACCATGAAATTTTCCAGTATTAAAAAGAAGAACTTCCACTCCCAAAGCCTGCAAATACTGTTCTTTCGGCGGGGGGAGGAAACGGGACACACACTTTGCTGAGCAGTACTGTACAGAAAATGTTTCATGCCAAACAAATGTTACCAGCCGTTGCTTGATAACATGACACTGGATGGTGACAAGTGGTCATGTTTCTAAATAAAACTTGCATTCATCAACATGTGCCAGATTTGATCTCCAGGAATGTGGACTGGGAGTGGTAGGGGAAAGGATGAAAACACATACAAAACCTTCTTTGCAAAGCCTGAGCAGTTGTAGCAATAGCACTGTTTCCTGGTTGTAAACAATGGCAACGTTTTTCATGAGGCTGACATGACAGAAAAATTAATCTGAAAGGATTACAAGGTTCTAGAAGGGAAAAATGCAAGTCTCTGATGCAGAGACAATTCTGCAGCTGTCACTTCTGTAGTTACAGACCTCCTCTGTATAGAGGGGCAATTGGGAGAAAGGGTAGGAGAACAGAATTGACAAAGAAAGATGCTTTTACAGGTGACTGGAGAAGTTTCACCACACAGTATAAAATTGACAGGTAAAGATTCAGACTGGACATGTATTACCATATTAATAAAGCATTTTCACACAGAACTTTCTATTACTTCACAGCTGTAGTAAATAAACCACAAAGAAAAACGCACCAGGCAAGGCATTACTGTAGCATTGCAGAAAAGTCTGCAGGCTCTAATAATTTATTAATACTGTCAGGCATGCAGAACGTGAAAAGATGTATTTTATTCTCAATACCAGGACAACTAATCTGCCTTTACTAGCTGAATGAAGCCAAAATTGTGTTATATGATACACTCCAAATTCCAACATATCATAACAGAAACACATGCCAATTTATAAGATCATATTCTAATGGGCCTCTGGAGCCTTCTAAAAATTTATGTTGGGGGAGGTCAGCCCTTTTTTCCACTGATAATTAGACATCAATACAAGCATTTTGTGCATACATTAATCAACAGCTTGCGTTTTAAGGATTTCCAGCCTAAGATACAGCTGAACTACCGAAATTTTCATAGCCCAGCATCAAACCTCTCCACAATTTATTTCCAAATTTCAGCAAATTTGCAGTTTTTTTAACTTCAGTGAGCACTGGAATGTAAAGAGTTATATGTTTAATTGCATACAATAATGTTAAACAAGCCAGCTGAGAAGGGTAAGTTGAAATGATCTGGAAATAAAAGTAAAGAATATTTTACATACATTAGTTTAGAACTAGGACTTGACACTTCATGATAACAGAATGAGAGGGTTTAAGTGCATATAATATTGCATCTTTTGTCTCTCCACCCAAGAACGATAAAAAATCCTAAATAATAAAATACATGAGCTATTTATGTAATTCATGAAGTGCAAAACTGTGAGAAAATTATTGTTGGTAATGGAAGGGAGGCTGTAGCACAGCTAAACAGAAAGTGTTGAAACGAAGAAATAATTTTTTTTACATATCAAACAACAGTCCTGTATTTTTTTAAGTTCTGAAAATTGCTGTTATACTTTTGACCCTGAATAAAATTGTCTTTAAGCCCTGTGTGTATACATCTACCTGCAGTTACTCTTCTCCATCCATGAGAAAAAGGATCTGAGAGAAAACTTTGAACAATTAGTTTTGGACCTGCTCTTATTGAAATCCAAAACTACAAAGGCACTGTTTTGATTCCTCTGTCGAGAAATTTTTTGAAAAACTACATCCAGTTTTAAGCACCATGTAAAGTAAGATGTTACTAGATCAAGGCTCACTAAATTTGATTGCAACTATTCCAACTATTTGATCCTATCCCGTAGAAACACAGAACTGTTAAGTCCAACTGTTGACCTACCACCATCACCATATTATTATAATAAAGATTTAAATTACTCTTCTTGAATAAATGTTGTCCTGTACCACAAAGTAAAACAGGAAAGTGAATTTCACAGAAATGTGCTGATGGTTAAGAATAAACTTATTTCAGAGTTTATGATGAAAAGGCAGACAACAAAGGATTTAAAATGCATGACATCCAGCATATTAATCTGTCCCACTTAAAACTTAGAAACAAAACAACTGTCTTACCTGGCTGCAATAAGATCTAGAAGATGCTGCCATCTGTCATTGATCTTGCCAAGTTTGTACTCAATCTCTGATGCCTTACTCTCATGGCTGGCTTTAGCAAGTCTCTCTCCCATTAGCTGAAGTTGGAGTTTGCTCTTCAGGGTGACAGCAATTTCCTCTTGATAATCCTAGACAGTAAAGTGCAATCAGAAGACAGGGTACTTATTCTAAATATACATTATATTTATATTATATACATATAATTTAATAGATATATATTCTCTATATTTTCTATATATATTCTATATATATTCTAATATATATTCTAAATATATTCTACTCTATATTTCTAAAGAAATGGTGCAAAAATACAAGTGAATGTTGTTTTTAGTTGATTGGTATGGTGGAGTGACAACCTCTTATATATTTGATGGATAAACAAAAACAACTACCAGAAGAATGAAAAAAACCTACGCAAAACAACCCAAACTACAATGACGTCTATAAATATGCTATAATTTAACACATTACAGGCAACTCTGGACATTTAGCAAAGCATTCAGACACCTCTGACTTTGCATTCACCTAATTTTCTGGTATTCTGGGAGCTCCTGTCTCAAGAAAGACAGGAAAATGCTGTATAGTGAGAGAAGACAAACACCAGAACACATCATGGTAAGGTAAAACCTTATTCAGCTAATTCACAAACATGTAAACAGTTAAAGAAGAGTATGCAAGTGTATGCTATACCTTTTTAAGTTTCTCAATCATTTCTTCTATGAGGATGTCACCATTTTGTGACACCTTGCTTTCCATTTGCGTCAGCCATTCACAGAGCTCCTTGTTCTTCTCACTGAAGACAGCCCACTCATTCAGTCTCTCACTAACTTGATGTTGACGCAAGGAGACCTTAAACCATTTGCAAAGAGTAAATGAAACTAAAATAGCAAATGCACTTAATTCATGCTTAAAACACTTGGTGTCTCAAGGTGAATTCCTCTAGCCTTGAAGAAGTGTTGCAGCCACTTAGTTGCCATTGAAACAAACTGGAGTTTTACAGCAAAAAATTTGTGTGGCTGCCTGTAAGTTCAGGGGTAGGTGCTGGTCTCAGATTTCCTGTTAGCTACATCCTATGCATAGAGACAGGCACCCAAGCGTTAAGCTCAGCAGTCTGTCAGTATCTTATTTCATAACATCTCTAACACAAAAGCCTTCATTAGAAGATAAAAATCGTATTTTCTTACAATTCTTGCCCACTTATAAAATTTTATAAAACAAGTTAGTTTTTTTTTAGTCCAAGAGATTAAATGAAAAAGAAAAATGCTTCACCAAAGCATAAAAAAAATAGATACAAATGTAGTACAGGCCAAAGTCCAAAAGTCTGTGCTATTTGTGCACAAGCACATGAATACAAAACTAAATCCAAGATACACTGTATTTTGCAAAAGTAATTTTTTACTTGACTCTCAATACACTAATTTCATAGAGGACTATTTCCTGTGTATAGGCATGAACCTTGAGAGAGGTGTGCCCAGACAGGAAATATTAGGCACGACACATCAAACAAGCAAATGCTGCAGTTAACATGGAAGGAAGGGAAACATTACTACATTTAAGAAATAGCTGTAACTGTGGTGCCATCTCAGACTGCAGGGACAGACCAAGATGGACACTGAAATCAAAATAGCACAGACTAAGCAGCAAAGTCATCTCTCCAGTTTCAGACACTGGTACAACTACTTACTTCCTCCCCACTGTGACTGGGGTTATTTCTGACTTTGTATCATAATTTCAGCTGAAAAGATGAAGCTCTTTCACAAATTAAAGTGATGTGCTTTTTAACTACTGCCTTAGCTTGAACAGGGGCATACACGTGACCTCTCATTTCCTTTTTGTGGTTCTGAACTTGATGACAGCTTTCCGGAAATAAGCAGCAGATGAACGTAGGGTTACATCCTGAAACACTCAGCATGCTCAAAACTAAGATAATACTTCTCGTCTCCCTCTTTTACCATAAACATACAAGAGACTGACTCATAATTCATTCATACAAGTGACTGAATCATAATTTAGATGTGTCTACATTTGCTCATTCAAATGTAACTAACTCATAAGAAGTTCTGTGAAGCATTTTTCCTGTTTTGGGGGTGTTTTTGAAGCCTTCACAGGTACTTTACATGAGGCAACTATTTCAAGTTAGCTCCAGCATATCTGGACTGCAATCTGTACTGAACCACAGAAATGACATCAGGATAATCTGAAAAGCTGGGTAAGGAAGACTCTGCTACCTGGAGTGCAAATCAGAGGCCAGAAGCATACTAATAGCATGATACATCTGAAAAAATTAAACAATGTTCCTCAGCTCATTTTGCAGGCATGCAAGTCACCCTCAAACTAAAGAAATGCAGACACTGAGGTCTGAAGAAGGAGAAGCTATCAGCAGAACTGAAGGTACAACAGGACAATGTTGAGTGGGGAGGGGACATCCTTTCTGAGCACAGGTCTTCCACCAAAGCGAAGTGTAACAGTATTAATTCTGTTTTCTCCCAGCCAGCCATGCCAAGTCCCAGAGCTCACTGTGACTCTTCTGTTGATTTTTCAAGGTTGTTTAAATATGACCTCACAGACATTACAAAGTTCAAGAGATCTAGAAGCACTAGCAGTAACTAAAGGAATAAGTCAATGAATGTTTTCCCTGACTCAGAAAGAATTCACTTTTGAATATACGCATGTCTACATTAATCTTTTCTAAAAGCTGTTGCTTGGATTCAGTTTTTCTCCCAACACTTTTTCAGTCTGCATACTGCTCCCATCAGTGCTCAGCGCTGTACTTGCCTGGTGGCACAGCTCCTCCCACTGCCTGTGCAGGAGCTCTATTCGCTCACTCAGGATTGAGATATCGTCTGCACTGATATACACAGACAGGGTCTCCTTCAGCAGGGAGAGGTGTGCAAGATCATCAGTCCAGCCTTCAACAGCATTCTCTAACTCCTTGAAAGAAGAACACAATGAAAAAGGACCAGATTGCTAACAAATAAAAATTTGAGTATGCTGATGAAACAGACAAGCAGACAAGACAAACAGACAAACAGACAACAGACAAGTGTTACCCACTGATTTAAGTCACATCTGAGCAGACCCACCATATCAAGCAGACTGTTTCAAAGAAAAAGAGAACATTAACCCCAAATGTACTAATATTTTCAGAGTTATGATGGTATTAACTCCTCAGTAGAGAATTAAACATCAGCCTTGTAACAAGAAGTTGCAAACTAAGATACCACTCAACTCTCCGAAATTCAAAGGTATCTGGGAAGTTCAAGAACTGGTTTGGACTTCTCTGTACTGAAAATATTTTCAAGTTTGTAATCCACTTCCAAAAGGCAAATAATATAGCCAAAAGTGTTGTCTAAAATCCCCCCTAGTCACTTCACCTGAAGCAAAAAGCACTAAACCAGAATTTTAGATACCATAAGTTTAAAGTTGAGTTTAGAACTTCTGTAATAAAAACGCATCAATATAAAGCCCTTCTACAGTATTTTTAAGACCCTGTTCTGGTATCACTTTGATCAGATCTTTATTTACTCTGAAGGATTTGCATTATGGTGAGATCACTCTAGTATTATGGTGTCCATATGTTACTCGGATAGTTTCTTGTCTGAAACCAGTCATACAGCTGACTGGTTTGCATGGTCAGTAATATAAACCCAGTTAACAACAGAAGAGGTTACTGCACAAAGACAAGCAAAGACGAGACAACAATCAACAGAGAAGAAGTGTTTTACCTTGCAACGAATCTGCTCTGCATGCAACTCGTCATGGTGATCTGGCAATGGTTGAGAAAGCTTTTTTTTGAATGATCTTAGCTTCTCCAGGGAGTCTCCTATGCCCTTTTCACATTTTTCCCAGTCCTGAAAGCAGAATGTTTATTAGACTTCAGTTCTGATCTGTGTTATACTTCTGTCAGCTGATTTGCCTCAAAATAACATGCCCTGAAAACTCCCTCTAAATAATACTAAAAGTCTCAGAGCTTGAGTCATGTGTAGAAATGCATAGAATTTTTTTTGTGTGTAGGTCTCTGTTAGCAGAAATACACAAGGTCTTCTGTTATTAAAATTCTGTCTAGATCCAACTCCATCCTTTCAGCAAAGTCTCTCCCTGATGAAATTAATTTTCCACTTCATTTCTTGAATGCCTGTATTAAACACACAACTACTCTTTGACAAGAGTTTCACTCAGGTGCATAAATATCTGTGAAAAAAAAAAAAGTCGTTGGGGAAACTCCAAATTCAGGGCAGACTGAAGTACCAGTAGTATCTTCTTTAAATCAGGATTCTAGCAGCTACACCCTCCTTTAGTGTTTGTACACTTTCTAAAATTTTTAATGTGTTCAATGCAAACAAACCCTATCAAGTAACAGTATGGTTTTACCTGCCTCACCTGCTTCTTAAAGCTTCATATTAAGACAAAAAGATGTCTAATAAGCCAGTCAGCCTCCAAAGAATGCCAGTTGTGTGATACCAGAAAACACAGAATCTGTATTGAAACTTGCACTGTATTGAAACTGTCTTTTGTTTCAAGATATTCTCCTTCTACCACTGCGGTCCTTCTTCTCTCCTTCCTTTTTTACCAGTCTATGCCAGTATTTAATGATCATCTTGATGAAGAGTTAGCCATATCAAATAATATGACCTTGCGTGACAATAGCCTGTGATGTTCTTAACGCTCTTCCTCTGCTCCAGCATGGGGTCCTTCCCATGGGAGAGAATCCTTCATGAACTTTCCATGAGCTCTTCCTATGGGCTGCAGTTCTTCACAGACTATTCCAGAGAGAGTCCCTTCCATTGACTTGTTCAGACCCTCAGGAACAGACTCCAACAAGGGTCTGGTACAGAGTCAGAGGTCCTGCCAGCAAAACAGCCGTAGTGACGGCTTTCCATGGAGTCAGAGATCTCTTTGGGCATCCACCTGCTCTGGTGTGGGTCCTCCATGGGCTGCAGGTGGATCTCTGCTTCCCTATGGACCTCCATGGGCTGCAAGTGGATTTCTCCACCACAGAGCTCCATGTCTCTACCCTGAGCTGCAAGTAATCTCTGCTCTGACTCCTGCAGCACCTCCTCCCCCTCCTTCAGGGACCTTGGTGTCTGCAAAGTTGCTGCTGTCACATTGTCTCTCTCCTCTCCCTGGATGCAATTGCTCCTGCACAGTAATTTTTTTTTCACCTTCTTAACTGTGTTAACCCAGAGGCACTACCACCATCACTGCTGGGCTCAGCCTTGGCCAGCAGTGGGTCCATCATGGACCCAGCTGGCACAGGCTCCATCAGACACAGGGGAAGCTTCTGGCAGCTTCTCACTCAAGTCATTCCTGCAGCTTCCACCTAGAAAAACTTTGCCACTCAAACCCAATATAAATATGTGTAAAAATTGAACAAATTTTCTCCAAAACATAATAAATTTTTGCTCTATTTTGAAAATAGGAGTGGTATGGATATACTTTCTTGGAAGTATTCTGGAAATATCAATTACAGTGTATCAACTGACATGCAAGCCTGTTATGAAGTATTACCACTCCCACTTTCAGAGGTGATGAAGTGAAATTGTTAGTTCATGTACTATAAATGCAGTTCAAGTATTTGTGTTTGTCCATTGAGAAAGCTTTCCTACCCCAGGGCTCACAGTGAGAAACCACAAACTTGCTGACGAAGTACAGAAGAAATTGCACACTTACTTTTAGTAGCAAAGCAAGCTGCTTCTTTTGTTGCTCCAGTTGAGTGCTAACTATCCTCCAGCGCTCCTGGATTTCAGTGAGCTCTGCCTGCAGGACTGCCTCGGCTCCACTGTCAGCAGAGAGCAGCAGCTGCTTCCCAGCTTCCACAGTGAGGATGTAACTTCCTTGTTGCCTTAAGAGAACTTTCTCTTTAAGCTGAAAATATTAATAGTTTTCTGTCAGCTTTGTCCTTTTAATTACAATTAGCACTTAATTGCAATTCAGTAATTCGCTCTCAAGCCCATACTTTAATTGGCTGCATAGCCTGTCTTACGCATGAGCTACAGCCCAAATACTTCACCCTAACATTTTCACAGTCATTTACTGCAGCAGACCTTTAGAAAATTTATCCAAGGAGATGAAGACATGAAAGACTTCTCTCTTCCCATTAATGTCAGTATCTCGATTGCTCTTACAGAGAAAGAGTTCCTCCAGAGCCTGTTATGCTTACAAGGGTTATTATAATTATATCAATCTTCCAGCTAAAAAGCTTGAAGACACCAAGCTGCTTACTAGATACTGTTCACCTCTCATGAAGACAGACACTCAAGGAATCCTTGTTATCTAGTATACATTCCTCAAGCAGGTCATCACTATCTTTTCAAGACCATTTCAGTGTGACACTGGCTGAAAGCAAAACCAGGAGCAAACGTTGCCTGAGAGTGAGAGCCCAGTAAGTTCTCTTTTTCATGTTCTTTATGAACTCCACCACACTTCTGATGCTATACCTGTTCCAAAAAAGAACTGGCAGAGCAGACAGGCTGAATCTAAGACATTTTATAGAGCATTTAAAATGGTGAGGACTGTAAAAAAGGCAGGGATTTTTTTCTTTCTCCTTCAAACACACTGGACATACCTGCACTTCATCCAGCAGCACTCTTGCTTGCTGCAATGGGATGGGAACAGTGCCCAGCTCAGTTACTGGCTGACAGGACATCTCCAGCAGCCACTTGCGCAGCTTCTCCGCCAGCTCCCTGTAGCGCTGCCACTGGTGAATCCGGCTGTCAATGATCCCCCTCATCTGCTGCGCTCGGCGAATTACCCCTTGCCACTGATTGCTCAGCAGAGTCAGATTCAGGTTAAACTCATCCCTATTGCAAATAGATAAATAATAAAAAATACACAGTTACCTTCATACTTTGATATATTTGCTTAATGAAATACGTTGAAGTGAAAAGGAAGGTGTATGTCAGCCAAATGCAAAACACTAAGAGAAAAGCACTTTAGTCTCATGAAGGCTGACTGAGTACCTGCACACTTCAGGTACTGGGAGAGTTAAAGGGATCAAATTATTGAGACCTTAAAAACCCCAAACCCTTAATGCACTAAACTTTTCCACCTTCTTCCCAAAAATACACAAAGAAAACCCACAGGTTTTGCCAGTTTGGATTCGCCAAATTCATAGTAAATCAAGAAGATTTCACAATTGACCCCCAAATTTACTACTGAGTTCAAAGCAGGCATAAGATACACATAGTATTAATAAAATTCTCACATTCCAATAAACAGTTCATCTTCGTACCATGATAACCTTAGCAAAGTCAGTGTATATGCACAGGTGTGAAGCCACTGGTGTTCCACTGATTTTCATTCATTTGACCACAAGCGTTTAAAATAAAATCCCAAGCAACAATGAATTCCTATTCCATCACATAAAGGCTGCAGGTGTTCTTAAATGGCAGTAGGGAATCCCCCAGACTGAGGCAAATCGCCAGGTGGCATAAATCAAATGTAGTGACACTAAATATGACACTGCAGGCTCCTTTGGTGAAAGTGACATTTTGAAAATACATCAAAATAGATGTACATGTAACATGCTTGATATTCCAAGGCAAATCTTTGTCAGAGAAGTAGCCCCAGAAGGTTGTTGTATTCCCAAATGCATTCACATGCCCTGTAGCATTCTAAACAATGTCTCAAGATCTGTCTAATTAACAGCTTAACCACAGTTACACAGCAACAGTAACTCCCACTCTGGAGGAGCATGATCTGAACACTGCCATCTGCTACCTTCTCTATTTGGAAGCCTCCCACTAGTCTAACTATAACTCCACATAAGAAGCAGCAGCAAAAATACAGCAATGTTTACCTGTCATCCACTTGTCCTTGTTCTAGGAGGTGCTGCCCATCAGAGATAATCGAATGCAAAATCTGCTGGCGACTGAACATCTCTGCCTGGAACAGCTGTTGTACAGGAGACAAGGATGTTAAACAAGATCTCACACTTTAATTCTGTCTGTATGTGCTGATAAAAAATAATTTTCATGCATTTAATCTTATTTCAGATTAATTCAATGTGAGTTTCGTCATGACCTAAATAGAAATATCTTGTAAACTCTCATTTTAGAGGAACTTGCTGCTTCTAGTAATTATTATTAGTTCCTCAAGACCAATATTATAAAGCTAAATTATATCAACGGGAGCTAGGTTTTATGTTTTGAAGTACAGTTGATTGACATTATAATTTATAACAAAATCCAGACGGTATTTTTTGCTTGGAAAGAAAGAGCACTTTTTATTTTTTGACATGTTAAAGAATTTCATAATCTTTTGCTTTGTTACACAGACCATGTGTGATAGTGTTATATAATCTTTCAATACACTTTTACATTGCTAATAAAACTTTAAAAGAAATAGACAGCTATGTACAGAAGCTAGAAAACAATTTTCCACTTCTTCCAAGTTTTCATATTTATTTTCCAATTTCTCCCACAAATAGTAATGGCGTAATAAACTTCCACAAGACTTTTTAAACCCTCTTATCTTATTAAATGTTACTTAAGACAAAAAAATTACTTAATTACTTAAGCAAATATAACTCAAGTGTATATAGTACTTAAATTTATTTTTAAAATAATTTTTTCTTTAAGTAATGGACCATGTTTCTATGTAAGGTTCTTCAGGAATATTTTTATATAAGTGAAGGTACACTCAGGCATCACTGGACCCACTCTATGTTCAAAAGGTTTACAGAGAGATTCAAAGAAAAAGTATGCTGGTATGAAGCTTGAGATTTTTTTTTTCTTTAGTTAGTGATGGTATTTGCAGTTGACAGAAGTTCACCCTTGCCTGAACGAAGAGCCACTATTTTCCACTCCTGTTATATGGTGTCCCACCAGCTCAAATTGTGATTTTACCAATCCCTGCATCTGCACCTGACAGCAGAACACCCACTGGCACTGCACATATAAATCCCTCAAGCACACTACTGTGTGTAGTTTAGGTCTTCTCGATGATGCAGTAATTTTTCAAAATGAGATTTTGCCTCTCTGAATCATTGAGTCAACTCTGAAGTGCTACACAGGTCATATATTTTCTCATAAAAAGAAATAGTGTTGTCTGATTTCTTTACAGAAATATTTGATACTGTTCTTTGAATATCTTGGCACTTATCATTGACTGAGCCTGAAACAGGGAAACTGAATGCTATTATTATCTCATGAATGAAGCCACAATAGTGTGGCATTGAGAATTTCAGAAAGCAGAGTAAAAAGGCAAAATTTTTATTTTCTGTCCATCTATTTCTGACAAGTTAGGGGACATGAAGCACAGCAGGTAATAGCATCTACCAGCATTGTAGCTCATAGATTGAGACTAAACACAACACAACTGGCTGCAACAAGTCCCCCACTCAAAAACCCCAACCTTTTCCACCCTCCTCCCTCTTCACAACCCCCAAAATCTGAAAACAAAAAAAAACTAAACTAAAAACCAGCAAAACGAATTCCTTCAAAAGGGAAAATGTGCATACTTTTTTAGGAGGACAGGTGAAATAAAAGCTTATGAAGCATGAGGAACTCTGCTTGGAGTAGGTGAAATAAAAGCTTATCAAGCAAGAGGAACCTGCCTAGAGTGGATGTACTCAAGCCCTACAGAAAAGTAGAGATATTTTGGTCACCATCCACTTCCTTTCCATATTTACACTCTATACATAAGAGGGATACTCCATTACCTGGGACCACTTGTCACTCAATTTATTCTCATATGTAGATCACCATGAATCACAGAAACAGGAATTCAAATGAGGAGGAAAGGAGGGCAAGTGTTGAAATGCACAACACCAGCACACTGGGAAAAAATTTGGTAATTGAGCTGGCAAGGGACTTCTTTCCCCTTCCTCTGCCAGCACTTTGTCAAATGCTTGTCCCAGTGCATTCCCACTGCACGGAAGTCCCAAGCACTGTCCCATCATGTACTGGAGAACTGTGCAAGAGTGATTATGAATTGTCCTGGCAGACTGATGCAGATGTCAGTGTCAGCACATGATGTTTGAAAACGCTATCACCTACACCTTGTAAACTCCACCAGGAAGATAATTCTAAATAAGGTCACTGAGGTGGTTGGGGTTTTCTTCAGGTAAAAAAACAGCAGAAGTTATGAGTCACTGGAGAGGCAATAATAGAGCTGGACGCATTTCAATATCTATTCTAGGAATTCAGGTAGAAACAGACTATTTGCCTTATTATTTTCAAAAATACAAAGCAAAACAATATGAAAATGTATCTCAAGAAACTGAGATTTGACACAAGGAGTGGAACGAAAATTCTTAGTGACTATCACGAAGCACTGAAAATGACATTTTGTAATGAATAATTTTGATTATAAAAAATGCCAAAAATAAGATCAAAAAATAAAACCAGGTTACTTTTTTTAAGGATGAACTGCAGTATTTAGAAAAACAGATATTTATCATCTTAATTCTAAGATGACTTTACAGTTACAAAAAAAAAGGCTTAAACAGAGTGCCCAAATAATGTTCATCAGATGAAAGTTTCAGGAAAGAAGTAAACTGAGATCTCAAGACAAATGAATGCAAGGAGATTGCCCTAACTCCCTTCAAATAATTATAACTATTACTAGACACAACAATAGGAGATTATCCACTTAGTAATGATTTCTGGACATTCAAATCTCAAAGACCTGAGATGTTTAAACTTACAGAGGCTGTCCAGTTAATGCTGGCAGCAATGAAAGGAAATGAAATGGATGACATTTGTGAAAGCAAAGGCAGATAGATTCTAAGGCAAACGTATGCGAAAAATGGTTGTGAATTACTTTTTGCTATCAGACACTCATTCAAACACGATGCTGTGAGATATAAAGCAGGAGAGGGGGAAGGACATAACTTTTCCTGTAATCTGGCCCGAGTCTAAGGGAAGGTCAGCTGAAAAAGTTGTGGGAACTGAAACTACTGGGGCCACATGGGAGCTCTGGTATGAAAATTGACTTCTTTTACTTGATCTTTACCAGAATTCTTGGCAGTAACAATGTGGGTGGAGAAAAAAATGTGCACCCCTTGACTTCACAAAAGAACCATAAAACCTGAATCTAGTACCAGTAAAAACTCTGAATCAGTTTTCCCTGCAGCAAAAGCTGTGCTAGCTCTTGATTTGTTACAAACAAATGACTCTAGCATGCAGCAAAGACCAAATCAGCTTGTTCTCCAAGGAAATGTTGGAGATGTCTCCTCCTCAAATGGAGGCCCTATGGTGAATTATATAAGTCAGTACTTAAAAGAAAACTCTTCCTTTTACATGCTTTTCAAATGCTATATGCACTAATGATTCAGTAAAAAATAAACAAAATCAGAATAGAGATTTTCTCCAGTTATGAGTGAAGACAAAGAGCCAAACGGCATGAGGATCATCCAGTTTTTAAAGGAGCTTTGGTCTCCTTGGTACGAACAAATCTGAAGTAGACTAAACATAGGGGACACGCACTCATAGGCATAGTGATGCACAGCCACTCAAGTCCTCCTCCACACTGGTTATTACTGACATACTTGCATGCTTCTGTTTTTAAGTTTTCCTCATATGGTGCACACAAATACAGTTCAAGGCATGTTGTAGCATTCAAAAACAGAATGTGCATTCCTTCTGTATATAAATAGTATGTGTTTTAGCAATGCATAAATATACATGATTACTTGCCTCGTGTTCCCGTTGTTGCTCTAAAAGCCTTTGGTAGTTTCCTGAAACCTCTACTGCCAACTTCTGCTCAGTCTGAACTAATAAATCCATCCAAGTCCCACATTTCTCCAAAAACGTCTGCTGCTGCAGCAAGAAAGACTGCAACTTACTGAAAGAAAGAAAAGAAAGAAAGAAAGAAAGAAAGTTTTGCAGCTGAAGTCAGGTAATTCCAAATCAGATGGTAACACCTTTCCCACTTAGCTGCCTCACTGAATTTACTTAGTCAGTACTTAGAAAAGTAGCAGTCCTACTTGTATCAAAGTCTGTTAATTTGTGGCAAAATGAGCATCTCAGCTCAATGGCTTTGTTCCTTACTTACGAGTACACCAAAGAAAAGGAATTTTGGTCAATAAAATACCTGACACATTTCTATATTCTGAAAAAAGGTATACTTTCTAACTTGTAGAAAATTGTAGAGCAATCCTTATTTATTCCCACCTGAATGTCTCTGTAGTCTGAGATGAGATCAGAGACCAATGTCTGTTCAGGTTCTGCATCCTTTTGATTTCCTTGTCATTCAGAGGAAGCCTGTAACCTAGCTCATTGAGATGGTCCAAATCAGGGGTCATGCTGCTGAACTTCAGCATTTGACTCTGCAACAAACAATAAAAGTTATAACTGGGAAGTTCAGGAATTACATTATTATTGACTTGAAAAGTATTAACTAGCACTTAGTTAAATTTAGAATGGCCTTGGTTGCCACCAAGTGGTAAGTAATCTCTATGCCAGGGAAAAAAATTGCATTTCCAGTTTTCATCTTCTGGTCCCAGACCAGGAGAAGAGTTGCATTCATGTTTAAAAATGTGCAAAGAAGTATACTCAAATTGCACTGAAGTGTTTTGCTGAACTGGAGATTTACAGCTCAGAGCTGAACAAGAAGGCTGGTGTTCAGAGCCATACGGTTATACTGTTAAAATAAGTCAGCCTTTTTTCCTTGTTTCTTAGCCTGAATTGTAGGCTGGTAAATTCCCACTGAAATTATTCAACTTTTTATTTTAAGGTTTTGCAGTACAGAAATACTCAATTCACTCCATAAATGGAATTCTGTCTATAGTTAATCTTGATAGAAAAATAATAGAAGATTACAATGAAAAAACCAGCCTAGATGGCAAAGTTAAGCAACTTCCTGTCATGACCTCTGAAAAAAGGAGAGGAAAAAAAGACAATCCACAAAAAGAAAAGAGTGCAAGACCTCAAATGGAGATCACACAGTACAGACAATGGATGTTTCTTCAGTATATCAAGTTACCCAAATGTATAAATTACTTCATACCTAAATGAGATACCACTGAGACAGGAATTGAATAAATTCAAAACAAGTTGGGAGAAAACAAGATGAAGGAAATCTCCAAAAACTGCTACAGTTTCCATGCCCATTTTGATCTGTTATTAAGTTTATTCTGAACAGCTTGACTGCCCATTCCATCTTTACTCAGGGGCAAGGCGACAATCATTCCATGACTGCCATCAAACTTCAAGTTTCAGTCTTACACTTCTCATGAGTGATAGTCCTTTACCACCTACAGAATGCACACATGGTATCTGTGTACACAAATAACCAGGCCAACAGGAAAACAACCCCAGCACCTCCTTTGTTTATTAGTCACCTTGAGTTGCTCCATTCTACTCTGTATTGCTGAGACATCAGATGAGTCACTGGGATCCTGCTCTTTCAATGTTTCTTCAGCTTCTGCTATCCAGGTCTCAAGGACTTCCAGGCTCTTGGCAAAGGTTTGGTAGTCCAGGACTCCAGCCTTTAATACAAAAGGATCCACAGTTTAATAACTTTGGGTTCACAGCCTCCTTATTGACATTACACTCCTGTTTATTCTCATCACAGATTTGCAAACAGTTGAACAGGCTAGGAGCAATTGTAACTGCTGCTTTGCTTGCAGACTGCAGAATTTGTTGGATTTTTAAGGTTAGAAGAGGATTTTTTATCATAGCAAAGGCAACATTGCAGCAAAGTACATAAATGTCTCCTCACCTTGAAATAAATACTATTTTCTAACTTTCTTTTATTAAGGAAACTCCTCTGTTTAATTTATTGCTAGCAGAGAGAACTAGTAACTCTTCTTGCAATTTTAAATTAAAAACTTTTCTTGTGTTTTGTCTCCTCACAGTACAGTGATAATATAAGCACATCTCAGACACTGCTGGATTTCTCTTTTCTCTCCAAGAGAAGCTGCTACCTTTGTGGCTTTTTCATCCAAATAGTTTCCTATGGAATAAATTCTTCCACTCCTTTTTTTCTCTTTAGTCCCTGGTGACACAAGCAATTTGGGAACATCTACTAAACAGGCTTTGACACAGATGATAGGTGTCAGTCTTGTCACTGACATTAACAGGAAGGGCAAAAATCAATTCTACACAATATTCAAAATCTCTCATTTCTTTTACTATTGAAGAAATAGGTGGGAAGAGTGGTTGTCTTCAGGGGAGCAGTAGCCATGGATCCAGCTGTTAGCACTACTGTTGTGTGCTGAAAACATGGCCACTCTGGCATTCCAGACAGATGTTTTCCTGCATGAGGTTTGCTATCATTTTCCCAGAATTTGGACCTTCTTACAGGGTGTCTTTGCTGGACTTGAGCATATTTTCTACTCTAAGCTTTGGCTTCCTGCAAAGTCTAGGACAAGCTTATTAACAGGTAACACTACTCTCTTTTCCCAGGCAGATTTCGCTAATTTATGTGTTTTCAGGGACCACAGGATGATCATCACATTTGAGGACTGCAGACACTGTCTGTGTACCTGAAGTGCAGCCTGTTGCTTGCGGAGAGCCTGCTCCAGGGTTGACAGACTCTGGTTCAGAGAGAGATGATCCGACTGTATGGCTGCTGCTGCTGAGGCCTCCACCTGGCTTTTTAGCTCCTCCCCCAGTTCCTGAAGAACAACCAGAGACTCCTGTGCTGTTTTCAAATCTGTGAGTACATCCTGTGGCAACACATTGAATAAGGACATGAAGAGTTAACTTGACACTCTGGTGGTGTCATCATCCCCTGATTTAAAGGAAGAATGAAATGACTGAACTCAGCAACTGTAAGGAAAACTTACATTTACTACTGCATTTCAATATCAAACTTTCCAGTTACATTCTGTGTGAGTTGAAGAATAAAAAAGATATGTCAAAGAACCTGTACTGAAAAGAACAGAAAAAAACCAGTGCTCAACTACCTTTGCGCAAGCCTGAGTTGTTGATGAGGCAATAACTGTTGAAAGAAACCTTTTGAATTTATGGACATGATGGTCCTAAGCAGTGGCAGCCTTGATTGTGAATTGATTCAGGTGTAGGTCTCCCTTCCTGCTATGATTTACCAGAAGGGCTGAAAAAATAACTTTCTAAATGGTCTAACATAATTGTTAAAGAATGGGACATCAGGAAACAAATTATCTGAATTATTATTATTTGAAATATTAAAATATTATTATTTAAATTGCCAGTCAATGGTGCCTGACCATTGCAGCAAATACTCCAAAAGATCATGAACACATTTATTTTTTAAACACTAACATGGTTTTTTTTCTCACTGCAATTTTTTGCTTACATTAAGACAATTCATATTTTATTTTTTTTGGTAAATGACATTTAACATTAACTTAAGCTCAAAAGAACCAAAATGTAAGCACAGACAGAAAATCAACTATTGTGCTGTTTTGAGATACAATCTTGAAAAAGAAAGAATCTCAAGGTTTCAGAGTGAATGGTGTCCTTCTACAAGGAAGGATAAAGACATCTCCATCATTCTGAAAATGTGAACAGTCTTGATTGGTGGGAATATAGTCAAAGGATTTTGAGTTTCTTTCCGTTATAAGGAACTCAAAAGACTTGGTAGAGATACTTTCCCAAGCATGAATACCTTAATTAAGCAGGAACTTAAGACTGAATCAAATGATGTAATTTATCCACCTTCTCCAGACAGAAGACTTTAGATACAAATTTCTGAAACAACATCACAACAACTAATGGAGAGATCAAAATCTAGAGACACTCCTGAGATTTGGGTAGCAGACATAAAGCTGTCTCTCCTATGCCTAGGCTGCATCAGTAACATGAAATAGGTTAGTACACAAGATTCCAAAACACCAACTACAGAGCTGAGCAAGGATAGCCACTTGAGATTCTTTTTAGCCCACAGAGCGGAGGAAAGCTGCAGAGCTTAACTGAACATACATTGCAATCCCGAATCCAAGTGGTAACTTCATCATCAGCGATGTCCTTGCTGGTTGCAGTCTTCAGGAGCTCATTGGTCTGCTCCTCTCGCTGGTGGACCGTGGAGGAGCACTGCTGGTAGCAGTCCTTGTACCTCTGCCACAGCTGGAGCAGGGCCCTGCTGGCACGTAGCCGCTCCGCAACCTCCTGCAGGAGGTTGCTCCACCTGGGGAACAACCAGAGACTGCATGAGTGATGGAAGCCTGGGAGTCCACAATAACTATCCATGTCTCTCTTCCTCTCTGCTGTTTCCCATGACTTCTAAAAAATTTGGTAATAATCAAGATCCAGACACTTGGTCAAAATAAAACCAAGAAATTTCTGTTTCAATACCAAACTAAGCTTTTCTGAGCTGTCATGATGTGTGTAATCTGTGCTACATCTTGGATGTTGTTTATTAATGCTGGTGGTCAGAGCTGCAGCATACTTGTTGTAGTGGACCTCCTGCTATTTCCACTTAGTACCCTCAGCATCCCAAAGCATCCATGACCAACCATGCATGGAATCTGCCAAAAGCAGATTCCTGTGAGGGCCTAAGAGGCCCAGAACAGCTGTAAACAACCATTTCTTCTCCTGCCATTTCCTCTCAAACTCTGACACAGTGTTTAAAGTCAAAAAGCTCTGTAACTCACTTGTAAAATATTCCCAGATATATTAAACATATTTATATTCCTATTATCCAATTAAATACCTAATCTCCCTTGGAATTCTTTCCTACAGTAATTCCACTTTGAATTTTTTGCTGTAATAGCAACCAGGAACACATGCCTTCTCAAATGTGCTTGGCAGTTACCAAACTACCTAATTGTTTCCTTACCAAAGAAAATCACAATATTTATCAATTATTATTATATGATGAAAAGCAAAGGTTTTGGATCAAAAATTCTGCCAGCCATCACTGAAACTGTTAAATGGGGTTAAATAATTACTCCTCCCACTTCCAGTTTCTAGGACAGGACTGAACACAGATTAAAATAAATTTGGTGCGATTCTGTTTTCAAAAAAATTCCCAACTTTCCACCAAACCATCTTGTTTCTTCTGGATCCTCCCTTCCTGTATCTGAGTAAACCCTTTTACCCTGAATTCAAAGCTGGGGAAGCTGTTTGCCAAGGTACTGGTGAGGGGCTTAGATCTTCTTCTCTATGATGACCTTCCTACAACTAGAAATAGCAGCTTAAAATTTGGGGAAGCTGATGCAAACCACTGAAACACTGCGAACAAAATCTTCAGACACAGTTCTCAAATTTCAAGTGCAGTATTATTTTCCAGCATGGTATTTATGAATCTTGATTGGCAGTCAAACACAGAGCAAAACTACTGACATTAATGCCCAAATGCTTGCTGGAGAAGGTATGTCATTTATTTTGAGCAGTAAATGAGAGTTTTACTCCAGTCCTTGATAAAAGAAATAATCCTGCCTGTTCCAACAAACCCCTCATGACCCCAGGGACTTAAAATAATAAAATGTAAGAAAAATAGGGATAATGCAAAACTGGATAATGGATAAATACAGATTAGCCACTGAAATGAAAGTTTAACACAAAGACATTATCTACCTCATATTCATGTCTTTCAAAGTGCTGGTAAGTGTTTCAGTCACTGGTGGGTGACATTCTTTCAACAATTCATTGGTCACAGAACCAAATTTCTGTAAGCTATTCTCTTGTTTTTCCAATTCATCTTGTAGGCTCTAAAGTAGAATAATAAAAAAACAATATAAAACCATGAGTTAATAAAATTCCATGATGTAGAAACATTTCAAGATAGTATGCATCAATTGCATTAGATTATAAATAAAAACTTGATTTCATGTGTTTCATATAAATAGGTTGTTTAATATAAAGACTGTTATTGTATTAATTTGATTTTATATCAAATATAGCAAAAAGTAAATTTTAATCTTGTATTTTTGCAAAATGTAAAAATCTTGTAAAAGAAATCATTCTAAACAAGTACTTTTGTACAGAATGAGTAAGCACATGGACCGATTCAGATTGAAAACCTAAACAGATGGATGAAAACGAACTACATAACACTTTCCTGTTTAGAACAAGATGAAAAAGTAACAACATAAAGAAAGCCATATTCCGAAAATAAGGGTCTTGCTCTTTCAGTTACCACCATGATGTATGTCTGTCAGGGAAGTGTGTTTTGTCCAGAAGAGGGAAATGAGGCTGATGAGGGGACTGGAGAATCTCTCTTGTGAGGAAAGGCTGAGGGAGCTGGGCCTGTTCAGACTCATGACGAGACAACTGCAAGGGGACCTCAGTAATGTACATAAATATCTAAAGGGGACATTCCAAAAGGATGCTTCCGGGCTCTTCTTGGTGGTGCCCAGCAATAGGACAAGCGGCAACAGGCAGAAACTGATGCACAGAAAGTTCCAGATGAACATGAGGAAGCACTTTTTTACTGTGTGGGTAACCACACACTGGAACAGATTGTCCAGAAAGGTTGTGGAGTCTCTCTCACTGGAGATACTGAAGAGCCATCTGGACACAATCCTGTGCCATGTGCTCTGGGACAACCGTGCCTGAGCAGGGAGGTCGGACCAAATGATCCACTGTGGTCCTTCCAATCTTACCCACTCTACGACTCTCTGAAAATGCTCCTTTTTCTTTTTTTTAAATTAAAATATTCTTATGCATATTGTTACAGTTTGAAAGCCCAGCAAACCTCACCCTGAGTTTATATTCAAAATCTTAATCAGCTAAAAAGCAATTTTCTGCACCTATTGTTTTACTGACTCCTTCTCTTTAATGTGTAAAATCTAGAAGAATGAATGTAAAGTCCACTCTTGGATATTCTTTAAATCCTGGTTTTGAAAGTGCTGTCCATGTTCAGATAATTTGGCTTTATATATGTTTGGAATTCATATTAAAAATATTTAAATTATAATGTAAATTTAAATTTGCTGGTCAATACTAACAGAAGAACAGAACAAGAACAACAGAATTTCTTCTACTTCGGGCATCTAGAAATGTTTACATAATTATTTTTGATTTCAAAGATGAAAAATTTTGTTGAAATAAAAGGACTTTTATGTAATAGACAAATAATTTGAATATTTGTATTTAATTAAATTATTTCCATTATTATTAATTTATATATTTTTAAAAGGAATCTCCTCGTGCTTTTTTACAATGGTAAATTACTTGAACATGTGAGTGTCTCAGCTCCTGGAGCATTATTTTTTTTTGATCATCAATCTACTGCAAGGTTGGTGGGGGGCTAAAATTGTGATCTCAACATGCACCTGTAGTGCCAAAGCCTGATGGAGCAGCATGAGAAACTTTAGTTTTAATGGCCTTTGGTATGATTAAAAAAATTGTAGCAATTTAATGGTATGGCTAAAAATTATAAAGAATGGCATCAAAAATCTAAAAAAACCCCAACTATCCCAAATTAATTTTTCTGCAAAACAAAACATGCAGTGGCTGGTTTATAATTTGCTCTCTTAATGTCATGTGATTTCAATGTGCCAGTATGTCTTTACTTCTACTTCTTATAAGCCAAAATCTACAGTTATCTGCATCCATGCAATTTCAGACAAAATGAACTCTTTTCACCTGAAGTTTATCAACTTGGACTTTCACAGCTTCCAGAGAACCAGTAAGAAGATAAAAACGGGACAAAGAATATCTGGCTTCTGTCAGGTAACTGTTCAGTTCTTCATAAGCCACTTTGTAAATGCTCCACTGATCAAGAACGGATTGCAACAATATCTTCAGTTGGCTAACCTGGGAGAAGGGGGGAATAAATACAAAAGTAAATTAAAAGCATTCCAGGTATTTGGGATTTGTTAAAATTATTTTCTTCCTTTGGATCTCACATGCTTCTTGTCCCACATGCCCAATCTCAAACCTATTGAATACTGAAGGTTTTGTACAACTATCAGCTAGGCTTACACTGGAACAGCATAAAGTTTTACTTCATTTTATAAAGGTTGGATGGAAGGGACTGTAAAGACGTCATAATTCATTTCCCTTTGGTCCAAAGCAGGATCAAGAGAAATTTGTTGAGATGACACATATCCCTAAGGCAAGGACATCAGCAGAGACGCCAGCACTAACACACTGCATTCCTCCTGAGAAGGCAGACTGATGTCCATCAAACTTTGAATGCTGAAAATTAATGCTGATCTCTTCTTTATTCTGTGAAACCTGTGGGCTTGAAAAGTTATTTGATAACAGGTAATTTGGTACCTTTACACTAAATATCAGGAAGCATCTAAAAACTTCAACTGCAATGATTAAAAGCAGTGTTGAAACAAGAAATATTATACCCATTTTATGGGGAGTGTACACACAAACTTGGGGATTGATGGCTTGAGAGATGGGAAGAAGGACATGATTCAGAATCTATTCCCCTAGAACACAGAAGAAATCCACCAGCTGCAACTGTTAATTTGCCCTCTCCTCCATGCCTTATTCCTAGAGCTGTAATTTTCCCCTTATGGATTTACCATGTGATCCAAATTGGCCCAGGAATGGTTAATTTCTTTCAGTGTATTCATAACAGCAGAAGAGACTTCTTCTTTCTTGTTATGTACCAAAGACAGACCACTCTGTTCTACATTTTCTACTTCTTTTTCCTTTGCTCTTATTGATTCTTCTAATTCCTAAGGAAAAAAAAAAGAAAAAAAGAAGATACCTGAGTATTGCTGCTTGTTTAATTGTTTAAGTAATACCTTGATATAGAAAAGATGCCCATAAGCTCCTTAGTTTAAAAAATAGGAGAAATGCTGGCATATTTTGACTTTAACTAGTACACCATGTGATCTCAGGTTATTTTGTAATTTTCTGCAAGTCTCTCCTTACTAAGAGAAACAGATTAACAGAGAAAAAAAAGAATACTACAGAACTCTGATCAACCTGAAACCCCATGTCTTTCAATAAATTTCACTCCCTGTGAATCCCAAAACACAATAAACAAACCATTGCCATAAGAGACTGCACATTGTAGATAATTGGGAAAGTATTTGGAGCAAAATTCTCCCCAGTCTTGCAAACTCTTGCTATTAACAGAATTTATCCTTGCACAAATATGACACACTTTTGTCTATACACATATTTGCAAGAGCTTTTTAGGGGCACTATTTATTCTCAACTTTTTTTGGTGTATTATTTCACATTTCTTCAAACATCTAGCCATGATCTTGTTCCAGAGCACAGCCAGAGTAATACATCATTTTTTGATCAGCTGACAACAATACAAACATTTTTAAGTTGAACATAATAAATTTAACTGCCCAAAATTTGGATTTTTGCACTAAAAAAAGTAATTTAACTTCATACAAGGTTGCTCCAAAATTCAGAATGTAAGACAGGCAAAAGTTTCAAACACCAAGACCAGCAAATATATTTAAAACTCATAACTGAATTAATGATGCATTATTTTTTCTAACCTATGACAGGAAAAAATAGTTGACTTCACTTATTAATAAGATACTAAGAAGCAACTAACATTGGTTAATAAATAAACTCCAGCTTTTGTACTAGTTGAGCCGGATATCTGGGAGTGTCTGACACAATTATTTCTTAAACAATTTGTTTTTCTGCTGATCAAAGTCTTGCCATTTATAACTAACTCCCCAAGTGTATTTGCTAACTTCCCTGACCAAAAGGAACCAAAAAGGTGATAAATCAGATTCAGCTTTGAACTCCAGCCAAGCACAGACTGCTGATTATGTCAGGCTATGTTAAATTACCCTTGCTTCAGTTGTATGGGTTTATTGTGCTGAAACCATAAAGATACCTGAATTAAAACTAAGCTCTTCAGACAGATTGAAAACTTACGTCAAAAATTTCAGAAAAAAAATTGACCTCTAACATATCTGGCCTAACCACCCTATTTGCCTTTACAGAAACAAAGATGGGTTTAATATACTAGTGAATATAGAGCAAATTCTTTTATACATTTCATTTGAATTTACAGCTGTTCTCTTTGTGAAGAGATGAATGCTAGATTATATGTGTCCCATTAATTAAATTCATGAAGGAGAGACAGATAAATATAAACACACTTCCTCACTCCCTTTTATGGGCCTGAGAACACCAAGATTTTGTGCATTCAGTTGGCCTGACAGAGTTTTAATTTAATCTGGTGTGAAATGTATTATATGGTATCAGGCAGGACAAAATTCTTTTGAACAAAAATTATGCGATGTCTGATACTGTGTAGAGACCTTGTCTATAAATTCAAAAGTATCTGTTCTGCCTATATACATGTAAACTTTAACTCTGGCCTGACAGCTCCAGAGGTAAGGTTCTTACTATTTAAATATGTGCTACTCTGAGTAAGAAGTTCAGAGATAACTGTGATACCCAGTAAGATGTTCAGAGCTAACTGTGATACCCAGTTCACTGCTGTGTCATCCCTGTATGAATTCCATGTGAAAAACTGTGGTGGTTTTGAACTTGCATGCATTATGTATAGCTGCACTTCACCGCATCTCATCTTTGCGCATTATAATCATGGCTCTCTTACCTTTTCTGGATAGTCAAATATTTGAAAAAAACCAAAACAACAAAAAGCAATTTCCAATTTTCTGAATGAAAGCATAAAACTTCCTTGGATTCTAGCATTTTTTTTCTGAATAGTCAGGTGGAACACATGCAATGGAAAAAGAATGGGAAAAAAGTGGGGTTTGGAGGAAAGATAGTGAAAAGACAGAAAAAAATCCCTTAAGACTGGCTAAACAGATGTGGCAACATATTCCTTTGACAGTCTTCTAGTTCAGTATGCCTAACATGCTTTGAAATGTCCAGTGTAAAAATAATGACTTTAGATGGTCTTAAGCAACTTTGAGGTGTTATGGCTCCTTCCTACTTTTTTATTGCTTGCACATTAGGAATGAAATCTCTCCTTTACTGAAGTCAGGAAGAGTTGAGTCACTGACTTCACCAATATGAAGATTTCATATGGATTTATCAAGTGTTGTTTCAAACTCTTGGAAAGAGAACACTATTATAAGTAGACATTACCTGACAGTCTCTCAAAGCATTCTGCACTGAAGCCTGGTCCCCAATTTTTTGTTGCTGTTTCAGCTTCTTCTCTTGGGTTTCAAACCAAGTTTTTAGGCACTGCACATTATTTTCATATTCTGTCCAGGATTCCTGCAGACTTTCCAAGAGCTGGATCTGCAAAAAAAAATGAGTATATACTTTCTCATACAATTATCTTTATTGTTGGGTCAATTATACAGATCATTGACAACCAATGCAAAGTAGTGCCTTCTTGCAATTCAGTGCTTTCAGAATTTAACAACAGTATATACATTCAAATTTAAATATATCTAGTGTTTTTAATAGAATTAATAATAACCCTGGCTTTCATTTGGGGAAAAGAGGGCAAAGGAATTATCTCACTATGCTGTCCACTCCTTATAGGGAGGCATGGGGTAAGCAGAGGCAGACTATTGTGGCAGACACTTAGTAAAAGGCGAACATACAACAGTCACAAGTTGCAACATGGGAAATCCCAGGACTTCCATGGGAAAACATGGGAACAGGACAAAAACTTGCCCCCCACCAGAGTAGTTAAGCATGAATCAACTACCCAGAAGAGTTTGTGGAATCTCTCCTTGGAAATTTTCAGGATAATCAAGTCCCCTCTGATCTAACTGTAATGTTAGCTCTGTTTGAACAGGAGATTGACCTAGATGATTTCCAGAGGGTTCCAACCATTACAATCTTATTGTTCCGTGCATTTTCACAGTTCACTCCAGAGCAGTATGGTTTTTTTCTTTACCTTTTCTGTTATCAGGCCTTGCAGGATCTGCCAACGTCTGTTCATTGCTCCGAGCTGCTCTGCAAAATCAGTTTTGTCACTGCGTTTGCTTTCAACATCCTGGCTGCTGATCTGTAGCACTGATTGGTTCACAAAGTCGACAGTCAACTGTTTGCAATTTAAATCTATCTTGAAACCCTAGGGGAAAAAAAAACCAAAACAAACAGAATAAACAAAGCAGCCTGTGAGTACCATAATTTCTCACCTTCCTGCAAAACAGAGGAAAAGTGTTCAACAGCTACATCTTTATCACAATTCAACTAGAAGGGTTTTTTAGCAATTGACCAGGAATTAAAAAAGAAGTGCCTCCCACTGTAAGCAATGAGCAGGTTCAGCACCACTTGATGAAGCTCAATAGGCACAAGTTTATAGGACCTGATGAGATGCATCCCAGGATCCTGAGGGAGCTGACTGATGTTGTTGCCAATCCACTTTCCATTATACTTGAAAACTCATGGAGGTCAGGCAAATATCCAATGACTGGAAAAGGGGAAACATTGCTCCTATCTTTACAAAGGGAAGAAAGGAAGATCTGGGTAACTACAGACTGGTTAGGCTCACTTCTGCATCCGGGAAGATCATGGAACAGATTTTCATGGAAGCAATGTTAAGGCACATACAAGCCAAGGACATGATCCAAGACAGCCAGAACAGCTTTACTAAGGACAGATTGTGCCTGACAAGTCTGGTGGCCTTCTATGAAATGACTGCACCAGTCAACAAGCGAAGACTGACTGATGCCATCTACCTAGAATTCTGTAAGGCTTTTGACACAGTCCCTAATGACATCCTTATCTCCAAATTAGAGAGACACAGGTTTGAAGGGGGGACTATTCTGTGGATAGGGATTTGACTGGATAGATGCAGCCAGAGGGCTTTGGTCAATGGCTCTGTGTCCAGGTGGAGACCAGTGATGAGTGGTGTCTCTCAGGGCTCTACTTTGTGACTGGTGCTTTTTAATACTTTGATCAATGACAGAGTGAGATCAGATATATCCTCAGCAAGTCTGCACAGGACATGAAGCTAAGCAGCACAGTTGATATAACTAAAGAATGGGATGCCATCCAGGGGACAAACTTGAGAACCAGACCCATGAGACCCTCATGGAGTTCAACAAGTCCAAGTGCGAGGTGCTGCACCTGGGTTGGGGAGACGACCTCATTGAGAATAGTCCTGCAGAGAAGGATTTCGGAGTTCTCATGGACAAAAAGCTGGACATAAACCAACAGGGTGTGCTTGCAGCCCAGAAGCCCATCTGCATCGTGGCCTCCTTCAAGAAAGGAGTGGCCAGCAGCTGGAGGGAGGTGATTCTCACCCTTCGCTCTGCTCTTGCAAGACCCTGCCTGGAGTACTGCATCCACTCTGGCAGATCTAATAAGGTTTAATAATGTGCATATTGCTTTGGATTTTCCCAGAAATAAAGGTAAACATATTAAAAATTATATTCCTGCCACAAGTAAACAGCAGAGTAAAAGTAATTTTTGCTTCTTTTCCACAGTATCAAATATTTCACAGTTCAAACTTGCATACAATTCCAACCACTCCACAAAGTTAGTGAATTCTTTTCCCCTACATCACTTATATTTTACATATTTCTATATATTTAATTGTGGTAACAATGGGGACAATTCAAAAGGAAAATTAATAATATTGCCACTAAGTACCTTGTACTTCTGGACATAACCCTGAATTGCCTTCTGTCCAACTACATTTTTTATATTTTCTTCATCCTGCTGAATTACATTTTCCATCAGCGAAATCCAGCTCATAACTTCAGCGATGGCATGGCGAGAAGGAATTTTGTCCATCTGGAGCTGTTGAGATAACAGACTTAGAGCTCATGTTGTGAAGAAAATGGGTAAGAATTCCTTGCTTTGCATTAACACCATTTCGGTAGTTGATAGAGTACTGCTTGCCTGCACTTAATTACTCAAGAATATGTTCTATGACATTTTTAGGTGGACATATATATTCTGCATTACATAACAATTCAGAGAACTACAGAATGACATAGTTTTGTTTACTATCACAAACTCCATTAAGATTTGTGACCCTTTCTCTCTCCTCGTAAATCACAAAGTTATTACTAACTCTGAGAGCATTCTAAGTTATAAACTAAAGCAACAGCTTACACTAATAACCCCCTAGCAACTATATATATTAAGGCAACTTTTCAACCAGTAAAATTCTCTAAGTTCAGTATTATAGCATTAAAACCCCAAAACTACACAACAAAAAGCCTCTTGTGCCTACACATAGTAGCAAAAATCAAGAATATTTTAGATCTATTTTGTCTTTTGCAGACTTGAACCTAACCTATCCAATTTGAACAAAACCACTACTCAAACCTGACAGGGCACAAGGATGTGAAAGCCCTTTTTCCAGAATGCATACCAATGCGTTGAAAAAATCTGCACCTGTTCTTTGGCCAAAATTTAACAAAAGTAACTATGAAGTCTGAAACTAACACTGATACTGGACAGGCAGGATTTAAATCTAAGTGTAAGCTTTCCCACAACAAAACAGGAGTCACTTTTTTCTTATCTTTTCTCACATGGACAAACTGAGAAAGGAAGCAACTAGTCAGTGCCAACTGTACAGTCTTAGTTTACTGGAATAGCAAAGACCATTGCTGGCTTTCTTACCTGGTGCAACTTCTCTTGTACTGCTGGGATTTGTGTGAGAAGTTCTGTCCACTGGGTTTCGATGTGGGACAACCCTGCACGCAGTGCAGCTGTATCTACTTTCTTAAGCCGGAGGAGTTGGTTCCCAGTACTCAGAACAGAAGACTTCTGTGATGATTTAGCATCCACTTCTTTTGAAAACTCCTGTAAGCAGAATTATTTTTTGTGGAAACAATTAAGTACTTTTTTGTTTTACTTGAGGTTTTAAAACCTCAGAAGGCTAAGAATATCCTCCTTTCCCTTTAAAATACATACTTTCTATTAATATTCACCCTATACTTCAGAATAAGTTAGAACAAAAATTGTGTTCAGTCATAAAACCATTTTGTTTTCAGAATCCTCAAGATTTACAATCCTTGCATATAGCAAAAAAGTGCTTAATGTGTATACACACCAGCATTTTGAAGAACTGCTTACCTACATACTCATCAATGATGAGGGGAAGTCTAACCATTTGATTAATCAACTATTTAATTGTAATTGGAGAGAAATAGGTGTCCAAGATTCATGAACAACTTACCAAAAAGGAGTTGAGGTGGTCTCGGACAGTTTCTAGTTCCTGAGGAACAGTCAAAGACTGCTGGCTCCAAAACTCAAGTCGCTCCTTTGCAGATTGCAACCACTGAGTCAATTCATTTGATTCACTCTGATACCTGGGAAGATATTTAAAGAAGACTAAAGCAGTCATCACCACTCCTTGCCTCCAACTGAGCAGTCTTTCCTCCATGTGTTAGAGGAAGATACTGAATGCCAGATTTGAAATTTTATTTTTTATCAAATTTCAGAAAAATGTAATTTAATTTTATAGATAGGCATGGTATTGGGAGGCTCCTATTTTAGCCACTATGCTCACAATTTCTAACAGTGCCTTAGTTCTGTAGAAAAAAGTTTAATGAAGAACAGCAAATAGGTCCCAAACCTCTTTGAACAAGCTGTAACCCCACCCAATGCCCATAAACAGATTTTTCACTTCCATTAGAAGGCTCAGTCTTCATAAATCTTCACCAAAAAGTATCTCAGAGCAGAAATTTAATTTTTTTTTTTTAGAAACCATCTTGATATCATTTCACATGCCAAGCAACTAATGAGATAATAGTATATGAGTGTCCACATACAAGCCAGGGATTCACAGACAAAGCTTTTATACCAATTAGATAATTAATTTCAAAAGTAGCATATGAACATTAGCAAGGTAGCAAAAGCTCCCTTCCACATATGCACTGACACAGGCCCACAAGAACCCAGAAGTTGCAATGCATCCACTAAAATATGCTGAGGCTACTCACGTTACCCAGCAAAGCACACAACTTTTCTTATCAACCTGTATGCACAGGGGGCTTCTAAATTAATCATCTAAGAAAGTATTTTCTGATTTCCTCACACCAGGTCTTATCTGCTACATCTTTTATTACAAATGAGAGAGTACAGAGCACTTTTATGGAACAGAAGAGCAGCTGAATTATGACATACAGCTCAAAGTATTTTCTTTTAAATGTTGACTCAAATATGTCTGGGTCCAGAACGGCTTTGACCTGAAAAGCATAGGTGAAGAACTTTATATTTACCATTACATCAGCATTACCTTGTCCAGTGCTTCAGTATTGTCTCCAGCCTGTGAAGCTCCTTGGTGACTTTGCTGGTGTTACTTAACCAGCTTTCTCCCAGTTGGTTCAGTTGACCTTCAAGTTCTGAGCAGCTGACAGAAAAAAGGAGCCTCTTCCCATCATCTAGCACTTGGTATAATTTAGGCTGGTATTCAGTCAGGTTAGATCTCAGATGCTGTAATGACAGAGGAGATGGTTAGATAACTGCAGGTCTCTGCTACCACACTTTATCAACATATGGTTTCCTTTAATGCAATTTGATTTAATGCAATTTGCACATCCAATGCCACCAAAGAACATCAAATTTTTCCTCTGCTCCAGCTCTAGAACTTCCCAAGAACTACCACGCAGGCAATCTGTTCGAAAGCTGACCATGCTGCCACAAACCCAAACATGTCAATATGTCTTTTGGTTCCTCCTTATGATGAACTCCTCCTTCGTGTAGATACTCTATACTCGAAAAGAATCTTTGTGGGGCAACACCATTTCTGACAGAAATTGATTAAAATGCCAGAACTTACTTTACCATCTGCCGAAAACATACCATCTACTGCAATGAACATTAAAGATGTCCAATATAAAATTATTAATAGTGTTTTTTTCTTCAGCCCTTCCAATGCCTATCGTCAACTCTCTGGACATCTTACTCATCTTTTACTGATCTACCCTCCTGCTCTTCTTCATGGATACAAAACAGAAGATCATCCCATCCACCCAAACCCCTGAACACAGAGACCAATTTTTATTGCACAAGAAAGCAAAAAAGGTAATGAAAGGTTGTTAATAGTGTTACCCAGAATGAACCTGTAACTAAGACAGATTTAATTAAAATGGTGACTTTTGGATGGGTAAAGAATTTGTACATGTGGGCAAATATACCTGCTAAATTCCACTATCATTATGCAAATAGTATGGATTTTAAAAATATCCCTACATTGGTATAAGTTTGAGCGTAAAATGTACATGCATTCCCATTTATCAAGAGGTGACCAGGAATATTCAACTTAAATTCACTACCAGCCTTTTTTGACAAAATTACTGTCTCTGCAGATCAGACTGACTTCAGCACGGCCTTTGACACCATCTCCCACAGGACCCTCCTAAAGCAGCAGAATGAGTTCAGGCTGGATAAATGGACTGTTTGGTGGGCTGAAAATGAGCTGCATTACCAGCCTCAATGCTACTGATCAAAGGCTTGATGCCTGGCTGGCAGGTTGCAATGAGCAGAGTACTCCAGACATTATTGATATTTTATCCCAAATATCTTCAACACCTTAATGGCATGGATCGTGGCAGACAGCATTCACTCAGTAAATTTGTGGACAACACTAATGTAGGGAGAGTGGCTGGGACAAAAAATGGCAGACTGATTCCAGAAACTCTTTACTAAACTTGAGGTTGGAGACAGTAGAAACCTTGGAAGGCTGAAGAAATGCAAATTCTGCACCTTGGGCTGACTAGCTGCCTTTCTCAGTACAGGTTAGGAAGGAAATTGGTAGTGTATTTAACCTGGCAGCTTCTAAGGCAACCCACAGCACTGGCCTATATTAGGACTGTGAACAACCAGATGAAGTTATTTTATTATCCTCATCTAGATGGTGCTGATGAGGCCACATCTGCTCCATCTGACTGTGCTCTGACCCATCTCTCACTGAGCTGAGGAAGAAGAAAATAGTCAGAGTCTGGTGCAGAACTATTAAGTTATTTAAGGACCTAGAGCACATGTCCTTCACAAAGAGGCTGTGGGAAATGTGCTTGCTTTAGATTGACAAACAGGAGGCTAAGGGCCAGTCTAATGAAGATCTACAACTGTTTGCAGTAGAATTAAAAAGATGATAGAGGTAAATGCTCCTCAGTAGTGCCACACAATATAAAAAAGACAATGGCGATAAGCTGAAAGTTGATGGTACTGACTCGGTATTACAGTAAACCTTTTATAGTAGGTGGTGGTGCAGGACTGCAACTGGTCCCCGGGTCAGCTGTGGGACCTCCATCCTTTGAGGTTTCCAAAGCTGTTGCTGATCCAGCCCATGACAACTGCAATGCTTCAAGTGGGAGGCTGGACTAGATGACTGTCGGAGATCCCTTTAACCCCTCTTTTCTGCAGAGAATGTCTACAAAGAACTAACCTGAAAAAGTGCAATCCGGTCTGTAAGCCTGTCCTCTGTCTCTTCTACCAAACCAACAGTGGGGATATTTCCTTCAACAGACTCCAGCTGTCTGGTGAGCTCCTGGTAATCTTCATCCAGATGCATCCAGGTCTACAAGCACAAATTATCCATGTATATGGTGAATCTGGGTATCTAGAAATTTTATAACTCTGTATAAATTTTATTACTATGTATAATAAGTATGGAAATAACAGTACAAATGCCCAGTGAACCTGTAAAAAACGCCATCCCTGTGCCAAGCTCAACTTTTGGTAAGAACACATGGATAAAACTGTCATGCTCTCCTTAACCAGCTAAAACTAAGCAGCTCTTTAGACTTAGAGGAATGCAACTTGTGTCACCTGAGGGTTACAACAGTTAAAACAGAAAAGACTGCATGTAGTCTATCAGTGCTTTGTGTGTATGACAAAATGGACTGATGCTCATCAATTCTGTCCAAGCACAGGAAATCAGCATTATAGAGCATCCTGGTGGCTTATCACAATAGAAGTATAGAAAAAGCCGCAGAAACTCTCACCTCTAGAATGTATTCCAGTTCCACACCTCGTTTATGAGCTAGCTTTAACACAGCTGAAGCTCGTGTCATTATCTCTGAATGTGGCTGAGTTTCCTTTAAGAGGGCAAGGCTACTCATCTTTCTAAAAAGTGTTTCTGTCAGGATCATGTGAGACTCCAACCCTTGAAAATATTCCTGAAAAATTCGGATGTGAGGAATAGGAAAAACAGAAAAGGGAAAGTGCAACTGTTACTCAATTCACTTCCACTAAAAGAATATTTTAAGACATCAGCAGTACAATCAAGTATCTACATAGAATTAGGTAAACCTTTCACTTCACAACATTTCACGAAACCCAGCATAATTTGAAGAGGACAATGGTCTATTCAAATAAAGGAGTCAGTCATTCTTTCCACACAAGTTCCATCCTGACACTCATTCCATAAACAAAACCAGCTTAAATCAGAGAAACAACCCCAAAAATTTCTGCCTAATGAAAATGTGGAAAATACTTGTCCTATTTGTGGGTGCTATTACCAAATGTAAATTTCTGTTGAAAATAAATGGGCTGGTGGATGAAATTGCTATGTAGCATGACAGGACAATACTAGGAACTTGTTATTAGAATAATGAAAAAAGTCCAATCTATCTGGGTTCACCGTCAACAAAGCATTTGAAACTCAGTCTGTCAGAAGAGTTCATTGGCTCCAATTTAAAATACAGTCTGGCCCACAGTTCTGAAAGGCTCCTGAATCTTTAGGAACAGATGGTTAGCAATTTTCTCTTCATAAGTGTCCTGGTTTTGACTGGGATAGAGTTCATTTTCTTTTTAGTAGCTGGTACAGCATTGTGTTTTGGCTTTACTACGGGAATAATATTGATGACACACTGATGTTTTGTTTGTTGCTGAGTACCGTTTACCACAAGTCAAGGACTTTTCAGTTTCCCTTTCTCTGCCAGTGAGGAGATATGTGAGGAGCTTGGAGGGACCATGATCAGGACAGCTGACCTGAACAGGCCAAAGATATATTCCATACAATAGAGCATAATGTTCAGTATATACACTGGGGGGCGCTGTCTGGAAGCTGCTCATTTCTTCTTGGGGACAGGTTGGCTACTGGTCAGGAGGTCGTGAACAACTGTATTTACATTTGTTTATTTCTCTAGTGTTTATTTCTCTCTCTCCTTTCCATTACAGTTATATTTACAATTTCTATTATTTTTATTATTAGTGCTATTAGTATTCACCTCTCAACCCACAAGGCTTACCTTTTCTTTCCGAATCTCCTTCTCCCCAAGAAAGGAACACATAAGGAGGAAGTAGCTGTGTGGTTCTAAGTTTCACACTGGGGCTGAACCACGACAACAAGCTTACAGTCATCACTAGTCCTGAAATACATCCCTGTTTCTTACCTTATGTTTTTCAAGCAGCGACTGAACCTCTTCCTTGGAAGAAACAATCATTTTCTGGTCACCAGCCATTTTTTCTTGGCCTGTTTCTACCAGGTCAGCCAGGTCCTGCAAAGCCCGTTCATACTGCCTCTTAAGAGCCATATTCTGATTCAGATCACTCCGCCTGGATCCAATGATCATCAGCAGCTCATCATACTTATCCTGAGGGGCAAAGGGTGGCAATGGTGCTTCTTATTTCACACTTTACATGTCTTTCTAGAAACAACCTTACTGTTTCTGTACTCTCTATGAATACTAGCAGAATAACATTAATTTCCAGATGAGAAAGAGTTTGTAGATATACTGACTTCACTGATAAATTAACTCACCATTTAAATACACAAAAAATAAACAAGACCTGCAACTCTTTAAAGTACCATGCACTTGGGGAAAAAAACAGCAGAATCCCAAAGGCCTAATGTAAGTAGCAAAGATTTGGCTTAATGCATCAAAAAAACAGCGAATACCGTGAAATGCACATGCTGTTTACATTTTACTTTTTATAATGCAGAGCATTGCATGGACTCCATCATGGATATAGACCATAGGCATCCCAAAGTCAGGTTTGTTTCCTTCTCCTTCCCCAGAATCTTGCTGGTAGCAAGCAAAATACATACAGCTTACTGTAGAAACCAAATCAAGCCCATACTTTTGATCTATACAAGACATTCAAACAACCAAAACATCTCTACCATCAACCAGTGCTACAACAAAGTGCCCACCCTGAGACTGCAGCTGGCTCTCCTAGCCTGAAACAGAAAATTGTTAGAACCAAAACTGTCGGAAAAAGCCAAAGGAAGGCTTTTCTAAAAACTAAATGAAGAGGAGAGGACACATAGTAGCACATAAACTGAGAGAAAAAAAAAACCCAAAACCCCCAAGCGAACCAGGAGGGGGCGCTAAGACCAAAAGGATAAAGAACAGGGCAAAAGACACATTTCTTAGTGATTTATTTCTTAGTCATTAATTTTTAATTGATATCACTGTCTTGTTGGTTTAATAAGTTTATGGTGCAGTTTCATCTGTTTCATTTGCTTCCAATTTATTGTTTATTTATTATTATGTCATTGTAAATGGTAAAATTCAGTCATAAACCTTCTCCTTGATATCTCCTCAAGCATTCCCGCGCATCAGCCAAACTGCTCAAAAAGAACTTTCAACAGGTTTACAGAAGTTGCGGATCAATTGCCCACATGTATTGACATGAGAGGTGTTCTAGCAAAAGCAGAACATTTCCAGTTTCAGGTCTCACTTCACTCTCTATCCTCCTTTACCCTCTTCCTTCTTTGAATGACAGATGTGAGACAGTACTAAACCGCAGAGCGTGAGACTGGTGACAACAGGGATGAATCTCCAGCAGACAAATTTAGGTTTACATGCTTAATATCATCTGTGTGAAAAGGGAGTGGATGAGAGCTGACAGAAAACATGGCTTTGTAGATTTTTACAATTAATACTGCTAATATCAGAAATGTTAGAAAATCTGAAGAGGTAAAAATGTAAAACCAGGTGAACCAGAGAGAACATAATCTTTTATACAAGCTGAAATTCCTTTAAATCCCTTTTTCTGAACTGCCTTATGAACAATACAAAGAAGCACTCCTTTGATATCACAGGTGAGAAAGGCAATAGGATGGACAGGTCTAGGATGGAACTAATGAATCATACCTGGATCTTAGACAACTCCTGTACAGAGGGTTGGTCAATTTGTAGCTTGTCTATACGCTTCTTTAATTCATTGATTCCAGCATCTAGTTCCTTTAAACCTTCTTCTGCCTGCAGTATGACCTGTATATGAAAATTACATTGCTTAGTTTTAAGTTTCAATAACAGTACTGTAGCTGGCCTATGATCATACTCTTTCCTGCTTGCAGTGCTAATCACACCCTTCAATGTACTGAAATTTTAAAGGATGCTATGAAGGACATGTATTAATTAAAAGTTGGGACAGCCCAGTTTTTTTTCTTAATGTTAAATAAGCTTACCATTATTACTTTTTAATACCAAGCTGTTTAGTATCATATAAAATACTATGTTTACTATTTTTTATACCAAACATTGCTATGAATTTCCATGCTTTCAACTATATAGTAGAGGCCCAAAAGAATTTTTTTAAATGTAACAGTGTCATTTAAAGAATTTTTTTTATTAAGAGTCATTCCTGTCATCTCAGAGCACCATGCAAATGACCATCACAGGAGAATCCATGTATGCAAGCAAAGAGCTGTGCATAGTTCTCTTTCAAGACTGGGATGGGGCCAAAATTACTGTCAAGGAAAAAGACTTGTACCTCCCCTTTTGCACTTGGAAAACTACAACTTAAGAACACAGATTGGTATTTGCAAGTGTCTGAAGGTGATGAGTTTTTCCAATGGATGCTACAAGCTTCCCTAGGTCTCTGCTGAAGTAACGCATGCAGATCTAAAAGAGTTAAAAGCGTCAGGTAGATTCCTGTACTTCAAGTCCTTTGTTGAGGTCCTTTCTTGGAAGCTGCCTATCCAAATATTTTTAAACTATATATGTGAAGTAGAACTCCTGCTTTTCAGCAGCATCGAGTTTACACAATACAGTCACTAAACTTCCACTTCCTGCAACTTAAGTCACCAGGCTGATTAAGGGCCTTACTTCTACTTTCCTAATCACATCTTGAACAAGCAGCAATGCTTTTAAATTTGAATGTCAAATCAGCCAAGGGAGATTTTCTGAAACAAATAGTTTCACTTGCTTTTGTTACCACATTGTTTTTCTAGCTGGTAGAGTTAAATGAATCATATTGGAAATAAATTTTTGCCAATGTTTGGCATCACAAAAGATAGGAAAGAAAGATACAGTATGACCTCTCTTTTTCATACAGGAGACATAAACTCCTTCAAAATTTGAATGTCAGATATAAAGTCCAGTACTTTTGTTCAGCTGAAGGATAAGTTTCTTCCATTCAGTCACCTGCTGGCACCAGACACCACTAACAAAAAATATCTACAAAAAGTAGCCCTTATCATACAGAAAACAGAAACAAGAAAACAGGATACACTTTTTCATGTAAATAATTAATTATTCATCAGGCCATTCCTGATAAAAAAATAATAATTACTGCCTTAAATTAAAATGAGTAACTCCTGGATATTCTCATTTTACTATACTTCATGTGATCATGTATCTTCTCCCATTTAAAGCAACTGTTCTCTAGAATCGATTTATACTTTGGATAAAAACTTCACCTCTTCCCCTCTCCCCATGTGACACATACATGGTAGTAGTACCTGCATTTGTTCTGTTTCTGGTCTGTCAGCTGCCTCTGCTAATTTCTGTAGAACTAAGTATTTGTTATCAGCCACCGATGTAAACATGAGCTTCAGATCATTCTGCAGGAGACAAAACCAACAAATTATAGTCAGTTGCAGCACAAAACAAATGGAAGATATTCCATGTTTCAAAAACTTTAAAGCATTAAATATTATATGGTAGCACTACAGCATAAGAACTACTCAAAAAGCCCCATAATTAGCCAATGCAAAACATTTAATATTGCTGGAAATTCAGCTACGGAAACTAAGAGCTACAGTGACTCATATTTAAAACATATCTTGTGAATGCACTTCTACTTTTGCCTTCCAGTGAAATAATTAATTATCAAGGGTCATCACCTCCATGTAACAAAAACATTCTTGTGCAGTTTATTCAACCACATATGATCATAAACAAGCTTGGTTTTACTTTTTAAGGCTAATTGTTTCAATTACAAACTTGAGCAAATATAACATATAAGTAAACAAGCCTTCCACACATTACAGGGCTAATCACAAGCTAAAACTTTTAGAATATTTTATCAGGACACATAAATATTACTTAACGATTTTGCTCCAATACAATTAATTATCTTTTTCTTGCACTCATCTCAACAGAAAATTATCAGCACATTTTTCTGAGACTTTCAGCATTACATAAGAGGTGCATTAATGATTTAGTATTTATTTTTACATTCAGTAATTATTTTAAATACTAAAAATCTCTAAAAATAATGCAATGAATTCTGATCAACCTTGCCGTCATCAGCAAAGGGAAGTCTTTCATTGAAAAATGGGAGACTGCAGAGGAAATATTGTGGTGTTTGAAAGGAAATCTAGTAGCAACAATCTATGAAAAGATGACCCTAATCTAAAGACACAAGAAATACTTTTTTTTTTTTTAAAATGAGCTTTTTAATTAAAAATAAACCATACTGAAGGGCTTCATATATTTATGATAATGATAATAATATTAGGAAATAAGGCAGGGATCAGGTAAGATCTGAAAGTATTTCTGAACTCTGTTTGAAAATTTTTCTGAAAGTGCACATTCCTTCACTTACCAGCATTTTTTCATACTTGCACAACACAGACTTCCTTTTATGTAATGTCAGCAGGGTGAAGCAGCACAGAAAGATTATCACTTTACAGTAATTGCATGAGTTGTAGAAGCCTTCTAGCAGAGTTTAAATTTTGAGTAATTATTAGGATATCGAATTTTGCACAGCCTGAGAAGTTTGATTTTTCAATAAAAAACCTGTGACAACCTTGTTCTTTTGATTTGGTACCAAAAATTCACAGCCTTTATATCCCCATTTGGCACACACGTCTGTTAATTTCACCATCTCATACCTTGAATGTGATGATTTGCTGGAGCCGTCCCTTCATTTGGTGGCATCTCTGGTTTACCACTGACTCCAGTAAGATCAATCTTCTCAGGAGACAATCCAAAGTGTCTTCTATAACAACCCTCTTATCACTACCATCAGGAAGTATCTGAGCAAACAAATTCTTGTTCTTATCCACTTCTTCTGTTATGTCTTTGATTTCTTTGGCAAGAGACTAATTTTGTAGAAAAACAGAAGTGACAGTCAGACATTCTGGAAAGTAGGCAAACATTTCCATAACCATTGTCAATTTTGCAATCATGTAGTGAATTTTTCACACTGTTGCTACACACACACACTAGAAAGAGATGGCAGCTACAGTAATCTCTGATAGTGAAAAGATTCCATGCTCCAAGGAAAACAAGTGCTGGAACAAAATGATGTAAAGCCACAGAAACATCTGGATTGAATTAAAAGTCATCTAGTCCAACCCTCCTGAAGTAAATATGGACATCTTCAACTCCATCAGGATACTCAGAGCCCACTCAAGCCTGAATTTGAATGCTTCTGGGGATGGGACATCCACCTCCTCTCTGGGCAACCTGCTCCAGCAGTCCCACACTCTCATTTTGAAAAATTTCTTCCTTATATCTTGTCTGCATCTATCCTCTTCAGCTGAAAATAGTTATTCCTTTGTCCTATTGCCTCTCTCTCTCTCCTCCACCACTCAATTCTTTCCACCTCCCTCACTCCTAACTGATGTTGATGAACTTGTGCTGTTACTATATCCCAGAGCATCCCTCCCTCTTTTCCACTTTGTTTCAATTTCAACAATGTGGTGTTTGCTAATACTTAGAAAAGCTGTTAAACAGAAGAAAGAGTTTATGCTTTCTGCAACATTCTCTATGTGGTCAACTGCAGAATGCTGCAGTTACATAGAGATTATGCCAGCAACATGTCACTTATCCAGGATTCTAACACTTTTGTTCTAAACACAACATAAAATGTACACTTACTGGCAATTAAAAGGAAGTCCTACTCAAGGATTCCTTACCTCTTGCTTGCAGACATAGGCTTCTGTTTCTTCCTCTGGCAAAAGAGCTGTAGCAACAAACACTTGCTCTTCCACGCCATCCAGCCACACGGACGTGGCAGTGACACCATCATACAGCTTCTGTTCAAGATGCAGGGTCTCCTCCACCCGTCCAGCCTGGGCAAAGAAACCAGAGAAGTCCAGCAATTTCACTGTTAATGTAGCTTTGCTGTAGGACAGGTGTAAAAACAATTGAAAATTACCTCAGATGTGACATCTTCAAAGGCCTGATTCAATTCAACCAATACCGGTGACACTAAGGATTTATCTTCATCCTGTATCTCCTCCTTATACAAAGGCATTCCAGGTATTAGTCTGTTTGGTCTGCTATAAAGCTGCTGAGAGAGAAGCACCAATTAGGATGCATCTACAATATGTAGGACACAAAATTCAGCTGTACAGATTCCCTACTGACTGAGGCTATCACCTGCTAACACTCATGGTCCTCCCACAAATGCTCCATGTTGTGAATATTTTGAATAAATATTGTTCAACTGGAGGTTCACTAGAAATGCAGGATAAATGCTTGTAGCCAGAATTAAAAATTACTAGTTTTACCAAAAATATAATCAGTTACTGTTTAATTAATATAAGGTATTTAGAACTTTGGAAGCTGATTAACGGAGTGTTATACAAAGAAGAGTGGATTTGGGTCTATTAACAATAAAATGGAAGATGTATGTTAATATAGACTTTATTTGTCCCCAGTTTAATTGATTAATCCCCATTTCTTTCAGTAGAAATACTGTGCTTGAAATTCCTTACCCACTAAGATCAAAAATAGAAAGTAACCAATAAATTCGAACAGAAAATAAGTCTTCCTCTAAGCTACTGCCAGACTACTGACGAAATCCAGAGGGATGATTTGTTACAAAAGTATCCTGAGTTACATAAGTAGATAAACATTTTGTCTGAGCTCTTTCTTCCTTTCTAGTTCATTAACCTGATGGTAGTGCAATTCAAATTACTTTGAACACAGGCAATCCTGGTGCCAATATTTAACAGTATTTAATGGTGTCACAAAAGTAAACTGTTTCATATCTCATGCATTAACTTCAGCACCTTAATGAATCTACGTACTGTACCTCTTGTTGTAACAACTACTTTCAAAGAGAAAATGGAAAGAGAAATTTTAAAAATCTACCAGCTGTTCTTTTTCCAAAGCTTTTTGGAGCAGTCTCTGCTTTGTACTGAATTCCTGGTTTAGGCTTTCCCATTTCCTCTTCATCTGTTCTTCAGATGATGGCTTCTCACCTTCTAAGACTAATTCCTCAGAAGGTACATAAGGCTTCTCACTGAATCAGAAGATGCATAAAGGTTTAACAAATACAAAAGTTATAACCATTTAAAATTACAATTTTCCATTAGGAAATTCTACATTTAAATTAAATGCTGCTTTTTAAAGCTTTGACTTGTTGGTTTTGGCTTTGTTTTTCCAATAATAAGACAAAGACTGGTTTGAACAGCTAGAAGTTCTCTGATGAAATAAAACGTACTTTTTAAAACGTAAATGACTGTTTAGAGTTGCAAATACCCAAAATAAGCAAAAAAACCCCCCAAACCAGACTGAATATATACTACATTAAAATGTAACCTATAAAGAAATTTTAGTTCAAAGCATGAATTAAAAGAAATATTTTATCTGACTCCTTCCTCACCTCCTTTCCCAAAATGGCAGACATATTTTAGTGCAGGACAAGCATATGAGTTTAGCTTTGGTAAAGAGTTAATCACATTCAGATTTTCTGTTTGGTGATGTGTTCTTTTGTTTGTTTGGTTGATTTTTTTGTTTGTTTTTTTTTTGTTTTTTTAATTTCTACAGTACACCATCACTTGACAGAAGGAAGTCAAACAGAAGAAGACTGGTTAAGTCCTTTCCGGCATCAGAATCAAGGCTTCAAAAAGAAAAAATGCTTTCCAATTGCAGGAAAAATAAAATTAAGCAAAGAGTATCTCATCTGGGAAGATGTGGTTACAATGGCAGATGCCAGTGTTGGAGGTAGATGTGATTCACACACCAGTGCTGGTCCATAAAGTTACACTAACTGATCCACTGCTTGTCTAATGAGTCTCGCTGGTCCTTAATTTTCGTGGGATTCATGCTAATAAGAATAAAAGGCATTTTTAAATGCTAAAGGTGATCTATTATCACAAAACAGTTTGTGTAACTGTATTATCAGACCCTTGAATTACAAACCAGGACACCAGTAGCCTAGGTGCTGTATAAAAATGATAAAACAAAAATTAGAGCACTATAAGCAGAAGAGGGATGTAAGCATAGGGATGACAAAGCGCAGCCATAGAAATTCACTTTTTGGAACAACACATGAAAGCACACCTTATAGACAGGCCTTCAACAGAGCTTTGCTGCGTTAGGATCTCTCCTCCACGGCACGCTACTGATCGAAGCAGATTCTTCTGCTCTTCTAGCTCTTGTTCCAACTCCTAGCACAGGAAGTTACAAAAAACAGAACCTCAAACAGACTGGTTTTGCCTTGGAAGGATATGTCTACCTTGTTTAACTGTCATGGAAAGTTAGATGAGCTACTTCTGAAATGGCTTGCTTGAACACCAGAAGTGGTCCAAAATCTCCAGCCAGGGACACAGAAAAATTGGGTACATAAACTGGATTACTGAAGTAATTACTGAATACAATGCAGTTTCTGGAACCTACCCTAGTGAGAATATCTTCAAATCATTCAACACAACGTATCATCTAATATGTGTATCTTTGCTTGCATAAAGACAAAGTTATTATTTTGAGTAATATCTTCTCTCCTTAGAGTAACTTAAAGGGTTGATTCAATTTTATTCTACTGATGGACAGAAGAAATATAGAGTGATAACGTAAATTGACCATGGTTACCCAAGAAGTCTAGCCTGTCTGACTGTTCAAGATGTAATATCATTACATTTTTATTATCTACATTATTATCAGATGCATCTTTACAAAAGCAGTAAGAAACAATGTAAAAATTATTATTTCAGTGGAACTATTAACAAGAGTGGCCCAACTATAGCATTAAGTGCAATCTAAAATGGGAGTAAAAGAAATGCAAAACACCAACTTTCTGTTGCTGCAGGGTACTCTGCTGCTGCTGTGAGCGAGTAGTTCTTGCTTGTGCCAGCCATTCTTGAACACTGGGGCTTTGTGAGGAAATGAAGTCCAGATCACTCTCCTCCTTTTCTTGTAAAGATCCCTGCTTTAAGAAAGAGATATTAAGATTTAAAAAAGTCTCTTACATTGTTAGAGAGCAGTCAGGTTCAGCTCATCTATGCAAAATCTCTCAAGTTGCTGGTTCACGTAAATTCTGAAGTGAGCAATTACTTTAGATTTCTGACTTTTACTGGTTTTTGGTTACTAGTAAGAAAAGCATCCCAAAAATGTAAAAATAAACATGCATCATTCCACTTAGTAGAGAGACCACATGTCAGAGAACTTGGACTGATGTGTTTCTAGAGACTGTTCTGCTTCTAAAAACCAGCCTTGATCTGTAAAGGAGGGTGCAGCTTTACCTGGCAATGCAAGGATTCAATGGTTTGTTTCAGCCAGGTTTTTTATCTAATTAAAGCTTTTTGTTTTCTAATTGAAAAGGAGAAAATTCTGGTTGTCATCCTGGTCAATATTTATTTATCAGTAAGTACATAACTCTATGTTCAGCAGAAACACACTGCGTAAACAGCAGATTACATGATATGAACAGCAGAGAAAGTGAGATCAAATCACAGAATGTTAGAACAGCACAGCAAAAGCAACAGAAGCTTCCATTCATATTTCTATCAGGTTTTTCCAACATAAGTGATTAGACAGGCTTTCTTGTAAGCAATGTGAAAAAGAACAAATGCCTTAATAACTCAAAAAATGTTATATCAACTTCTTGGCTTACAAAATCCATGTTGGCTGCAAGTTTAACTAATTTTAGCAGCCAGTGTATTCAAAGGTAGGTATTTTAACATGCTTGGCCTTATGTTAAAGACAGACTTGTAGGTGTGGCTACCTAGATGTAAACATCTCTCTGGATTTATTTAATATTACTTGCAGTCATATGATGACTGTAGAGCTTACACCTTTTTGGTTTTTTTGAAAGCTTCAAGATCTAAAGCTAGGGCCTAATACCTCTCCCATTCTGTCTATATATTCCATTTTTGTAGGATTCATATTATGCCCATGATTCAGCTTTTATTCTAAATAGATTAAGACTGCCAAATGGTTCGACAACAGGCTTGGCATAACACAGACACTCTGCCTTCCAGACAACGTTACAAATCAGACGGACCAGCATGGCAGAAGGCGGGTGTGGAAATCCTACTTGCCTCACTCACCTGGTGCTCCTTATGCTAACAACTGACATGGACCTCTGCCACCAGTGACCCTGGCATCAGCCACTGAAACAGCAGAGTTTTGCTAAGTAGTAGAAGGTTGAGTGTAAGATTTTAACTTTGGGGGATGATGAGTGTACTGAAGTTGAAAGGACTGATTAGTATTAGAGGATATAAACTGTTAAGAGGAGCAAAACAAGCAAGAAGTCCCTGGAAAGAACTATTAGCCCTTGCTTTATGAAATAACTTTGTTTTACTAAGGTTTCAGTTTGCAGGCAAACTCTGATACTTTATCCTGTAGAAACAAGTTTCTAGAAAAGCTGATGTAGTTGGAGTGTGAATGAACAATGTTATTACAGAATGTCAGATTGGGATTAGAAAACAGTACATGAGAAGTAAAGAAAGTCTGGAATTATACCTTTTATATTACAAGTTAGGAAACAGACAATATTTCTGTAAATTGTGGGGGGAAAAAATCTGTTTAATTTTATATACTCTAGGGACCACAGCTATTCAACTTGTAAATTTCTTTAGAGAACAGTATCTAGATTCTTCTTTGTATTTGAGCAGGCTGGTAGATTTCAGTTACACTTTAGGTATCTTTTCCTCAGGGAGGAGGACTGAGAAGATACAATTTTGGAATTATATGGAAACATATAATTAATTGTCTCATAGTTCCTGCAATAGCAAGGAGTGTAAAAGGGATTGTGGCATTTGTTGATGCAACAAGGTTTTGTAAATATGCTACTGTATATACTTTTTAGATGAAAACTATTTGTGAACCAGATTTTGTCATTGTCAAATTACAGAATGTAAGTTTGAAAATAACTTATATTTGCATTTACAGTTGCATTTCCATTTGAGGTTTGTCTGAAGGAACTGTATTACATTTCCTTTAAACAGCCAGGGAAATACAAGCTTGAACCTGTCATTACCGGCTACTGTCCAGTCTAGCACAGAAATAAATGAAAAATCTCTGAAGAAGACTGGGATGAAATCAATCTTTCAAAGGATTTCAGAATTACACAAACTTATATGAGGCATATTTTTCTTGTGAAACTGGAGTCATTCCTCTCCCATTCATCCTTTGCAATAAAAAGTAAAGAAACACTATCTGTTTTGTTGAGGTATAATTACTGCAGAATCTGTTCTACTTCTTTTTTTTTTTTTTTAAGGAGTCTGTTCAGTTTCATTGCCCCTAAACCAGAGAATAAACAGTAACAGACACAATATTTTGTGTTAGATATAACGTGCTACCTTTGGAGAGAGTGTATTCCAGAACACTCCTGGTTCCAGAATGTTTCTGATTAGTTTCACTACTTTATTTTACAAGTAAAGAAGTTGGTCTCCAAGTCACCTTGTCTGTATCACTAGTGACATCCTTGTGCACAGGGATAACAGACAGGTTGAAATATGCTCTAAGGAAAATATAGCTCAGTCTTTGTAACAGTCTTCCAGTGCCACTTGGGAGGTTCCTTCTTTTGGGAAGAGGCTGATCTACACCTCTGGTCAATTACAAGGTTATCAGAAGAGCTGGAGACATGTAAAAGTCTGAGTTTTTCACAGGCATGAACAACAGTGCTGTTAGCTTCTAATGTTTCTCAAGGTTAATATTGGCATTGGATAGAATTTGGGGCATCTGATGCTCTTGGCCTCAGTCCTCAGTGTTTGGAAAATGGCATTATAGAACTTCTCATTTGAAAACAAATTGTTCAGTGAAGATTAGAAGATGTTATACTGCCTATGTTCTTACATAATATGCAAATGAAGTCAAAGAAAGGCTTGAAATTCATAAAGAAACTTGAGTCTTGCATTCATGCACCATCTCAAATGATTCATATTCTACATCTGGAAGTTATTTTGTTGTTATTTTTAGACATTAGAAGATCATCCAAAAATCTGCTTTAAGAGTTTAAGTAAATCACACCACTGCATTTTAAAATATTTTAAATAGTTTAAAGTATTTTTTAGCAAAAAATTCTGTGATGCCTTTTCACTTCACAGGTAACATATGAGAACAAAGTATCATATTCCTACATGGTGTATACAACTTTTAATTTGCCTAGTGATGAGGTTTAATAAGCAAGAATAACATTGGAGTTACTTCATCTTAGAGGCAATAGGAACAAATACCTGCGGGTTTCCTTTCTTTTTTATTTCTCTGTTCTTCTGAAATTATGTTTTAAAGCTATGCAGTTGCTTTGGACTAAAAATAGTTCTTAGAACATCAAGTGACTTTTCAAGCTAACCTCTTGGTAGACTTTAATCTGCATTACAAGCCAGAAATCTTTGAAGCTTATCATGTTTAATTTGCACAGCAAAGCCAAGAAAAGAAGTAAAAGAAAAGGGCAGGGGAGGGGGGAGGGAGTCGCAGCAGGGCAAGCAAATTCAAAACCAGTCAGTCACATTACATGGTTGGGTTTCTTGTATGCATTCCGTTCTCCACATGCTAGTTTGACCTAAAGAATGACCAAAACCAACTGTTAAATACAATGAATTAGTGGCAATGAACAGACCAAAGCTGCTAGGAATAGAAACCTAGGGCAAGACTGAGGTTAAATGAATTTTTGCTTATATAATATTTTATTTGGTATAATGATGCCACTAAGTATTAGCCATAATTAAAAAATGTTCTGTTATGTTATCTGTTCACTCTGTTGTGCACACTGTAAAAAAACACACATTTAGGATCATTCTTTGATTGGGGAGAGTAATTCTGCCCCAGACCATACACAATCTAAATGGACTGGAAACAGGAATAGACTATATATCCAGACCAAGCTAACCATCTATCTATTTTATTACTGTCCTTTCAGTGAAGACACTGAGGTTAGGATAGTTTGACCATAAAGCGATGTTAACTTGAAAATTATCAACTAAAGCTTTCTAGACAATTTTTATTCTGGAGTTGTAATTCCATTTACTAACTAAAGATGAATAACTCAAACTGAATCAGTGCAACACACTCACTCTTTTTCCCAGATGCATAAAGTTGCTATGAAATCCCTAAACTCCCGCCCACCATGAAAACACAGCTGGAAGGAGCCACTCACCCGAATGTTGATCTGTTTGTCGTGGAGCACTCTCTGCAGCTCCAGAAGGCTGCCCTTCAGAGTCCTGAGCTTCACAGCCAGCTGCTCTGCCTCGTCCTTGGTGTGAGCCTTCCCTTCCATAAGCAAGTTCTCGTTGTGCACAGACAACTCTGACAAGGCTACCACCTTCTGTTCTATTTCAACCAACATGTTCTGCAGCAGCAAAAACAAAGACCCAAATCCATACATTTTCCAGCACTTGTCACGTTTTCAGGCAAGATGACCTGTGGCCTACCTCACCCGTTGCCAAACTAAGAGAAAGTCAGATTATCATTGCTTTGCCTTCCAGTCCCATTCAGAGTTCTTCAGAATATGCTTGCAAATGTTTGTAATTGCCATTACAGTTTGCAACCTTTTTCAAAAAAGGAACTTAAAAAGTTACTTGAAACAAATAATTTGTTGTAGATGAGATGTTCTTTATTTGCATAATAAAGGTAAGGATGGCTAAGAAGCTAGACTGACATCCACTAATGACAAGAAATGAAGCACGCAGGCAGAGTTACTTCTTTCCTCTTCTTTCATTTACGTGTAGTCAAGTGCTTCCTACCTCCTCCTATGTGTTGCTCTGGCTGTGTTGATAAGCTTCTCTTATCACTATTTGCTCTTTCTGATTGGTGCATGACGGACTTAAGGATTTCTGTATAATCCTCTTTAGTCTAAAGAGAGACTTAAAGTGACAAATCTCTGGCATGTTTATTCTCCAAAGCTACTTCCCTGACATTCCATTAACCATTCATGTATTAGAGACATCGTGCATATTTTGATCTCCCAGATTCAATGCTCAAACAAGTCTTGCTCAAAAACCTAGCCTGACATCAAATGCTTTTGCTTCCATAGCAACTGTCAAGAATGAACTTAGAAATATTTCTCCTGAAGGAGTATGTGCAGAATAAGATCAGCAGAGTCTCGAAAAAGTGGAAAAAATACACAAAATTTACTGCATTAAGATTTTAAAAAGCAGCAAAAGAACAGCAGTATTAACTTTTCTACAAAGTTAAGTTTTCTTTTTGAGTATTCCATAGACTATATTAAAAAAAAAATACTGCTTTGTTAAAGTTCATAGGCTTTATCTACATACAACAAAGGTCTCTCAAGGACAGGTGATGAAAAAACTCTTGAGGCTAAGCAGACTGAAAATTTAAATGAAGTGCTGTCAGTGAAAATTCTTCAGACTTGCATGAAAATTAACTCTCATTTATCCTAAAATAATTGAGATTCTCCTTCTTTAATAAGAAAAGGTATCTTTTGTCCCTCTATCTCTTGTCTCTTTTGTAATTTTAAGTATAATGATCATATAATTCTAAATTCGTATTTTAAAATAGAAAGCTCCCATTAATTTGAGAACCTGGATGTTATGAATGATCTAAGTCTTGTTAATAAAAGTATTTGCAAAAACTCTTATTGCAGCAACATGTCTTTCCTTGGTTGTTTTGGTATTCTGAGTTGATTAATCTTCAAGCCATAAAACCACTAAATACTGATGATTATCCTTTATTTTTGCATGTATGTAAGGATTATTCCAGAAGAAAGCACAGCACTATCCCAGTCATCACTGCCAGTGCCAGTATGTTCTTCAGCTGGAAAAGGACATGTAGGACAGTACACTGAAAGTGTTTTCATACCTATCAGTTAAGCTGTTCAACAGTTTCAGCTTGAGGGGAGCAAAAACAGTAAGTGAAGCAAATACAATGCCCTTAAAGCTAAACAAAACTACATCTGAAAGATGTGGGACTTCAAATCCTTCTGTAGTCAGGACATTTTGTTTTCCTACTGCTGTGTTCACATGGGCTTTCTAAAGTGCTATTTGCAATCTCTAATGAGAGAGAACAGGCTATATTTTGTTTCACAAATCTTTGAGGAAGCTTACCAAACATATAGAAGATACTAAAGAGCTCAGAAACTTTTCCACAAATATGCTGGCTCCTTCAACTCAATAATTGTCTTAATATTTTACCTGACAGTCTACTAGCTGTGCTTCCATGTCCATAGGTTCTTCAGCAGGAAGCAGAGCGGTGTCCAGCGTGGCTCGGGTACTGAGTAGCCAGTGGTCAAGCTCATCAGCCTCACAGCGGTACCTCTGAAGAGCCTGCTCCTGCCGCTGCTCTTCGAGCTGCTCGTTCAGTTTTTCCTAGAGGTACAAATTATATGTTACTTTTTAGGAGAAATAAACCATAACAGTCACTTTTAAAAACTTGTTCCTCTCCATTTTGCACAAATCCTATGCAGGATTTCTAAGCCATAGTAAGACCTATCTTTTGCAAAATATTATTACTTTCAATTGATGAGTGAATTTTGCTGATGACTGAAATTCTGTTTCAGTTCAGTCATTTTATTTCTACTTTCTCCAGCAGAATTCTGCCATTACAGATTTCTAAAGGTGAAGTCTTTTTTGCCTCCTTTTGCTGCTCTCCGGTGGGTTTCCCCCAAACTGATTCAGTTTGCTTAATTAGTACAGCACTGTTTGCTTAGGGAGAAAGATGCACATGAGGAAAAGGAATGCACAGAGCTGAGAATGAGTTGCAGGGAAAGGAGAGCAACTTTGCCTTTTTTGGCAGCAGACTCTTAGTCAGCTTTACTATCTCTCAAGAGAGGCACAAGAGGGTTACTTCAAGCACCAAACAAAGTATGGGTGGGCCCTTGGTAGAGTCACATGGGTAAAGAGAAGACCGAAGAGCTGTCTACCTTCCCTGGCCCTCAGAGGATCCCTGAGCCATGGGGTGTGGAAGGACATTAAGCTTCAATGGCTGCTGCAGCACCAGCATCACAGCAACACTGATGCCCTGGTGTTGCAATAAAGCAGATAGAACTCAGTTTCCTCATGCAGGAAAAGCCAATTCTATATTCATATAACTCATGTTTATACAGTTTTCACAGACCTCGTGTCCAACTCCGATTGGCTAGTAGTTTTCTTGCCACTCAATTCATTGATTTAAAGGTGTATTTGTGTGTATGTGCTCAGACTCTCTCTTTTACTCAGGAATTTACATATTTCTTTGTGTATTCTCATGGAACAGATCTATTGTTTATGCAAGTGCCAACTTACCTTCCCTACTAGAATAGGTTGTTGTGTTAACTGCCCTCATTCTTATGATTTTTCCTTAAGGGAACTTACAAGCTACTACTAGCTTAGCTAGAGTAGCAGGGCCTAAACCATATTTTATAAGAACTTTCTTTTATAATATCTCTACCTGTCTGCAACATCCCGGATCGATGCATCAGCTCACTCACCCATTGGAAAGACAGGGAGTGATCAGCAAGTCTTGCTCACCCTTTAATTGTCCGATATGAATTTGAAATCTGGCTGAACAGCTGTGGCCAGGGGACGGTGATCAGTGGCACAGTCTAGTGAGTGGCCAGTAATGAGCCTCAACAAGTTTGCTGATGACACAAAATGGGAGGAGTGGCTGATAGGCAGAGGGCTATTCTGCCATCTAGATGGACCCTGAAAGGCTATAAAAATGAGCTGACAGGAAAAAAGGGAAGTGTGAAGCTCTGTACCTGCAGGGGAGCAACCCCATGTACCAGTACAGGCTGGAGGCTAAGCACATGGGAAGCAGCTTGGCAGAAAAGAACCGGGGGGGTCCCAGAGGTCACCATGTTGAACATGACCCAACAATGTGGAAAAGAAGGCCAGTGGTGTCTGGGGCTGCTTTAGGAGTGTTCTCACCACAATGAGGGAGTTGATCCTACCCTTCTACTTAACACTGGTGAGTCCACACCTAGAGTACTGTGTCTAGTTCTGTGCTCCCCAATACAAGAGAGATACTGAGTTCTGGAGAGAATAGAGGGGATTTTGTGAATATGAAAACAAATAGGATGGTCAGGGGATACTTAGTTGTATCAGATAATGTGAAACTTAAGCATGGTGCAAATATTATGGAATAAGAGGAAAAGATTGCATTGGATCTGGCTAGGATGGAGTTAACTTCATTGCAGTCTGTAAAGTGCTTTGCAGCTGTGGTTAAATCTGTGCTGATAACACAGCAATGTTATGGCTACTCCTGAGCACAGTAGCATAAATGGTTTCTATCTGCCCCTCACAAAGGCCAATAGGCTGGGGGTGGGCAGAAGGCTGGGAGAGGAGACAGCCAGGACAGCGAATCTGAACTGACCAAAGGGATACTGCACACCAGATGAGATCATGCTCATCAATAAAAGCCCAGGGAAAGGGTGGGAGGGGCATTTGTGGGTTTTATGGTCTTTGTCTTCCCAAGAAACACATGCAGAGCTTTCCAGGAAAGTAGCTGAACATCTGCCTGTTGATTGGGTAGTAGTGAATAAGTTCCTCATTCCCTGCTTGCATGCACAGCTTTTCCTTACCCTGTTTAAGCTGTCATTATCTTGATCCATTAGTCTTTTTGTCTGTCTTCTATTTTTAACTCATCTCAGGATAGAGGAGTGAGGGTGGGTGTTTGGCTGCTGGAAGGGTCAACCTACAACACTGTTGGGAAAGCCTACACAACACTTTGTATAGAAATGCAGATTCAAATGTTCAGGGCAACTTCCCAACACAGAGAAGGGTTTGCACAGCTTTTCTGCGTGCTCAATTTCAATTAAAAAAAATAGATATTGCTGATAGAATAATTTAAAGAATAATTATAGTTAGATGTCTTAACTAATCCAGACCTGAACAGTTCTCAAATGCTAGTTACTTAAATTAGGTCCAAAGAAAGAACAATATTACCAGTCCACACCCTCAACAGCAAAGTATTCTCATTCTGTTTTATCTTTATTTCTACATTTACTTCCCTAGGGTGTTCTGGAAGATTTTTTCTGTGAAATCAGAGCTATGAAGTACACAGGTTAAATTATTGAATGTTGTCTACATACCATATATATTTCCTAGCCAGGATTATTAGGGAATATTTGCGGTATAGTGTCAAAGATTCCTAACCACAGTTAAGAGCAATACATCTGACTCATGCTTTATCTTAAAATTACTAGTTAGCATTTCCTAAGTACTAAGTTAGCATTTACTAAGTACATTTACCAGCAAGATGTTTGTTAGATCCTGTATGGGGTGCAAGCTATAAACAGCTAGATCCCCTATTCTACTTCCAACCCCTTATTTTTAATTAAAAACTATTTTTCTTCTGGGAAGGAAAATCTTAGCGTAACTTTGTTATTTTAAGACTAACAAAGATATTTTCTAATGACTCGCTCACTGTCCCAGGTGACTGGACAGAACTAAAGTAGCTGAAGCACCCTGAGACTCTACTGTAATCCAGTGTCTTGGTTTAACCCCAGCTAGCAACTAAGCACCACACCTTAGATCCACACAGCCAATTCTCACTCTGCTTCTCTGAATCCAATGAAGATGGAAAATATGAAGGCAGTACTCGCTGTGTTTGTGAATTCACTGCTGCAGTTCTTAACAGTACAGAAATAAAGCCGCTCTGCAGTGTTCAAAGTAGCCAAATTGTAACCAGCTTTAGCATGATTGCATGTTCCCACCTGTATACGCAGTAACACTCCTATTTGTAAAGGGTTTGTAAAAATCCCCTTAGTATTAAAGGAGTTTTGGTTGATAGGCAAAGAAATAAAGGGGTGCATCTTCCATGAAGAAAAGTTTGCATGCAAATCACTGGGAAGATGAGTGCAGACAACACAAAGATTTGGAAGAGGAGCTGTTTCTTGGTTCAAGCTTTCCCTCTTCTCTTGTCTCGCAGCTTGGAGAGGTGACTCCTCAAAAGACATTACAGACAATGTGACAATACTGCACTTAATTTATACATACACACACACAATATATATATAGAGCACAGATATATATATACACACACATTCATATGGATGTATATATAGCCAGAAGAAAATTGCAACATAGATAATATATGTGTGTTCCAAGTTCTTTCTGACTGCTTATCGCTTAGCCTTAAGATGAGGGGCTTGCTAAAAAGAGAATGGTAATTTATTACTGAAAGGAATTGTGAGAAATATGCAGAACTCAAAATTAGTTTTTATTTTTTTATGGTGACTAAAAATACTGGTGAAGTTTTTTCATGTACCTCTAATAGCTGTCGTTTTCCTGATGCCTTCATTCGAATTGTGGCCATTCTTTCTGCCAAGACCGTGAGGGTGGACTGCAATGCCATTTGATCAGCACCTTCTGCATCCAGTGGTTCTGAAACAAGCTCCTGGGCCAATGATGTCTGAAGCTCACTGATTTCTTCTTGCAACATTAAAATCTCATCCATCAAAGCCTATTTAGAAATGAGAGCAGAGAATGCATTTGCTCCATTTACCAGCAAGAAGGAAGTATTTCAGGAGACATAGACTAAATATAAAAATCAAGACAACTAGCATGGGGGAGCACCAGGAACAAAGAGTAGAGCAGAGTATCACTACCAGTATGGCAAAGACAGTATTCCATACGGACTGAGTCCTGCTTCTAGAGGCTTGAGTTAGGATCATGTATCTGGTTACTTAAATATGGATTTAATTACATATCTTGAATTTCAAACATATCACAAGGAATTATTTTGGAAATTGGAAATTTATTCGTCCAATAAATTATCTGTAAAAATTTAATGTAGAGCACTCTAGTATTCACAGTAAACATAATGAACTAGTAAGTGAGTGTGTTTTTATGAGTGAAAAACAGGGGCGTGTTTTAGCTTCCAGCCTAAAACTCTCTAAGTGGACAAGGAACATCCAGCAATAGACGTATGGTATCATCCCTCCACAGGTATCTTGAAAACTGGTTGATAGGGTAAGAGTAGGAAGTCATTTTGTACCATGGAATAAATCTCTGAATATTTACATCTCTCACAAACACACACTCACTGGCCACACCAGATAGATTCAAGCTATCAGATAGAAGGCTTAGGTGATTACAATTTAGACATATGTCAGATGCGTTACATAATTATTATTCAGGTCATTATTTCTTCAGACTTCCCTTGTGAGGGAATTTTTGTGTGCTCTTTGTTACGTTTTGTTTAACAAGGCGAAAAATATATTTTGATTAATTTACAATGCATCAGTATTGGTTATGATCTTAGTAAATTTGGCAACATTACACATATTCTTCAGCAATGATGCTGAAGAACAGTATGTGTAGCTGTCATTGGAAACAATCTTGGACAAAAGCTTTTGCTGAAAATTTCAATAACACTCTTATGATCTATTCTATTTCTTTCAAAAAGGCTCCTTATTACATATATCCCCATTACACCAGCTCTAGAACAGCAGGAAGCCCAAAAAGGCAAGACATACAGTTAACAGAGAAGATTCCTGCAACAAATGCATGTTTGAGGTATCCAGCCATGAAGAAGGTTACCGTCTAAAAAACAGAACAAAAGATATGCAGAGGCAGTGTCCACTCTCCCTCTTCTCCTCACATATAAGATTTTACCTGATGTTCAGCCATCTGGCTCTCTGGGCTTTTGGCTGGTTCCAAACTCTCATTTAGTTTGATTTCAATGGTTTCCATTTTCGTGGATATAGACTGGAGTGTATCCTGATACTTCTGTTGACGCTCAAGAGCTTCATAGAGTGTGCGCTGCTTTTCACTGATCTGAAGAAGAGTGAAGGACAGTATAAATTCTGACCACTGACACAAGACTTGCTATTTAGTCTGCTTTGTATGTCCCTAGGCTTAAGAGACCAAGGCAAAAAAACTTGCAACAAGTTTTCAAGAGTATAAATTATAATGCAAAACACCCATATTAAAAATATTTATTTACTTAAATTTCATCAGTAAAATTCTAGGTTCTGCTGCTTAAAAGAAATGGACATTAATAAAGCAGGGAAAACCTATGCACATTTTCATGCATTATTTTAGATTTCATGCACTCAAACATGGATGTGCACTATTTGCTAGACACATAGTTCTCAATATCCCTTAAAAGCTACTGTGCCTCTGAAAGGAATTAAAATTTATAGCATGTGATCAAAACTGACCATTTTCATACATCACTGAATGATTATGCTGCAAACCTATACAGAAATGTGATGAGTCAGTATTTGGAGAAACTGGATACTTGGGCCTTCTTTGCCTACTCATCCAGCATGACTGGATATCCCTCCTTGATTATGGAATACAGTCTGTCAATAAGCCAATATTTCTGAAGCCAACTATCAGCTTTAATGACTCCTCTTTTTATTAATGGAGGTCCATCTTGCACAGGCTTTCAAACAAAGAACAAAAATAGTATTTCACAACTAACACTTCGAGTCACCATCTGAAAACCAAAAACCACAGAGAATAATATTTGCTGAGCCAGTTATTTGAATTTTATTCCTTACAAGCTAGCCAACTATTTTGAAGTCTCCAGATGCAAACCTACCACATTTTTCAGTGTTTCCCAAGAACGCTGCAGATCATCCAATTTGGCACTAGCAGATGATTCTATGCCTGGTTCGAAAAACTCCTGGATGGCTGAGGTGCTGGGTTGAATTTTAGCAGCTTCTGTCTGCAACTGTTCAGCAGATAAGGCTTGGTAATAAGCAATGTCCTACAAGCACGAAGTACATCATTGCACTTTCAAAAAGAAAGACTCTGCATACTATCACCCCCATACTGCCCCACTGCATATGTCCATTAAAATAAAGCCCACAAAGCCAAAACCACCTGGAAACCTCGTAATAACACCATAGCAGTAGTAATATATAACAGTAGGAGACTGAGCATGTTTTGGACCTTCATTATGATGAGGATTTTGGATGCTTTTTTTTTCATGTTCATATTAGCTAGGAGGTGCAGAAAGCAACTGTGGACAATCATGGAAAGGCTGAGAGGGGAAGTGCTCTAAATGGGAGTGTTGTTTCAGCATCATTACAACTACACATGGGGGAAAAAACCCATCACAAAAGATAGTGAGTAATGGTACTGTAGGTGGCAAATAACATCCTAATGAACACTATCACAGAGAGAGCAGCAGACGAACTTAAAAGGAGTATGCTGAAGGACTGGTAAATGAGGCAAGAAAGAGTATGAAGCATCAGCTTATTGTAAGCTTTCAAACAAACAGGGAGCCTCCACTAACTTATAAAAGATATTGAGAAAAAGGGACCAAAAGTGTTAAAGAAATGGGCAAATGTTCAAACCACCAATGAAAATTCAGAGGGGAATTATTTCTCACCAGAAGTTCTATACTTAGTGTATGGAGACTTCTTCAACTGTTGCAGATGACAACTGAAAACATCTACAGAAAATGTAGAATTAAGGAAACAAGTACAGTATCTATACTTAGGTCAGGAAAGCAGACTTGATGACAAGGATTATTTAAAACTGAAACCATGTATGACAGTTAGCAGCACATTATGTGAGAGGTGAAAAATGCTGCCTCAAGGGAGGGTGTAAAGCAGACAGAACCAGGCTCTTCTCAATGGTGCCCCCTGACAGGAACAGAGGCATTGGGCACAAACTGAAGCATGGGAGATTCTCTCTGAATACCAGGAAATGCTTTTTAACTCTTAGGGTGACTGAGCACTGGGACATGTTGCCCAGGGACGTTGCAGGGTCTCCATCCTTAGAGACACTCAAAATCAACCTGACACTCAAAATCAACCTTATAGTCCTGGACAACCTGCTGTACATGGTCCAGCTTGACCAGGGTGTGTTGGGCCAGGTGATCGCTGGAGGTCCCTTCAACCTCAACCACTCTGTGATTCTTTATAGATGTATAAAAGTTAGGTACTAAACAAGACTAATTCGGAGGTACTAGAGGTCAAAGTATAAGAAAGATCCTCATTTGGACCAGAATGCAAATACATTATCTAATACCATATGTGAACAAAACCAGATAGGCTCTGGAAGCGCACAGAAACCAGATCACTCCCAGGAAACTGTCCAAAAGTGTCCAAGGAGGTACTTCTTCAAAGACAATAATTGGGAAACTTGAAAAATTTAATGATGAAATCATTACAATGTCCAGGAGCCAGCATGGAACAGGTAATAGCTTAGCACAGCATTCAGGGACTGCAATTTCAGAATTTTCCACTCTGACCACAAGTGATCTTTCCAAGTAATGGTGAAAATTGCACCAGTGGAGGCAACTTCTCATTTTGCCTTGCCTGCAGCTACTGTCCAGCCCTTTGCTAGTCCCCTCTCAAGATTAACGCTTATGTGACCTCCCAACAGGGTTTTCAGAAAAAAGTGTTTCTTTTCAGAGAAAGGGACAAGCAATCCCTTTCCTCATCTTTTTAACTGCTTTCTGGAGCATAAAACATGGCAGCTTCTCTTTGGCAGAGCTTTCACATGATGATAGCAGGAATCCAGATGTTCACGGAAGTGAAAGATTTTGTTGTCCCTATAAAGGCCCTAATATCCCATGGCTGTTCTTATGACAAGTAGCCAGTGGACATTAGTCAAGCTTTGTTAGATGTAGGGGCAAAAGGGCGTGTTTAGATTTCGTAAGATATGTAACAAGGGCTGGTGCGCCCTAGATGAGTGTCCGTAATGGCAAGAGAAAGAATCCTTAAGTAGGCTGTGTACAAGAAGATAGAAAAGCATTTAACAGTGATCCAGTGCATAAGACTAGAATCACAGGATCAGCTGTGGCCTACAGGGCATCGTGCCAACACTTCAGCTTTTCCAGTTCAACTGCTCTGCGTTGTGTATGAGCAAACCAAGTTTTAAAAAGTGTGTCAAATTTTAATCAATTACATCTTCGGGTAAGTGCAAGGAGATTTAGCCCCAAAGGACTCTCATTCAGTACTACAGCATAGATGAAGTGTCTGGTTTTGCTAAACATCAATATTAACTGCATTTCAGGACTGTTAACATAATGTTTTATATATTATGAAATTCCTCAGTGTTTCCAACATTAACACCTTTATAGTTCTTGCCACTCTGTTGTTTTTAGAGGATTTGCAGAAAACCCCCATTTTTTAACTTATGATAGTGCCAGAATTGTCACTTTCTTGTATTTCTGGTCGTTTTAATCTGTTTCAATACATAACCCCATTCTTTCACTAATAAGCAGCTGGTTCTTGTTTTATATTTTCACTGCTTGTTAGAAATGCAAATAAAGGGTATAGATGTCTGAATTCAGACATCATTAAGAGATGCTAGGAAACTGATGAAACACTACAGAGAGTTAAACAGCATGAATTAAAAAGCAGTCTTAACACATAACCTTTCCTTCCTCAAGTGCCTCTTCAGAAGAGTTTTACATTTTTTTCCAAAGACTAAACTCATGTTATTCTTCACTTTCCAGAGTTCCTGTTCACACTTTTTTTCTGGTAGTTTGCAGGCGATCTTCCTGCGAGAAATTAGTTCTTAACTCTGGCTACTTTTTAAAACAAGTATTTCCAAATTATTTTGCTGATTTGCTGTAAAAATACAAAATGTTTGTAAGTTACATTTGAGCTCCTAGTTCACTAACTTCTAGGATATTTCTTTTTAACCAACCTTCTTTCCTGAAGTCTCCCTGGGTATTCATCATGACCAGCACTGGCAGTTTCATAGCTTCTTTAGTCTTAATCTCATGTGAGTGTGAACCTAAGAATTTTGTAAGTAAACCACTGCATTTTGGAATGTTCTCTTCCGCTTGTTGTTTAATACATGCAGTTCATTTCAACATTAACCACACTGAAGAAAACTTCAGCTCTAAGTTTTTAAGATTGTTATAACAACATCAACTTTATCTCTATCAAAAGTCTTCTGCCGAATGAAAGACATAGTATTTTTGTTCAATTTTGCCCTAGTAAGTCACTTAATTCTAAAACTTGTATTTTGGTCTCAACTCATGGTGCAACAGCATGTTCTCTGTGTTTTCCTTATTATCTGAGTGACTGGAGCTGTTTGACTTGTTTTATATTTTCGGAGATAAGTAATGAACTGACATTGGCTTTTTTGATTAGGAAGCAAGCCGCTTTTGCTCCTTTAATTCCTTCATTAATTAATGGCGTCATAAGACTTCTGTGTTGAAATACATAGAAGATGCCTTTCTACTGTGAGTAAACTTCACAGGGAACTTTCTGATTATCTAAAATGAGAGAAAACTAGAAGAATTCTTATGTATTATACAACTTATTTAGTATACCATTGATGATTTTATCACCACTTTTACTATCTTATATTAGTATTTTTTCTTGTGTCTTATATTTAGCAACTTCTATAGCACCATATGCATTTCTGAAATTAGCAGAAGGAATCAATGAGCATCTTGCACAAACTTGTTTAATTCTACTCAGCAGTGCAACATAACACAACCTAACCTTCAAATCTGCAGTGGTCAATTTTGGAAGCAGTTGCAAATGCAAAACCAACCAACCAACCACAAAATCCAGAACATGATAAATTGAGTGAGGTGGTGACAGCTTCTAAGGCTCATTTCTAAACTTCTAAAGCATAACATTTTATTTGTGACTTTATGTGCACTATGCTCAATGTGCTGGCTCAATGTTCACATTTTTATCAATACTGATATGCACTTGCTCCTATTAGAAGTGCAAGAGCCCTCAGTTCTGATTTAAAAGCTAATGTCTGTTACTTCACTGATCTGCCTCACTGGCACTTAGACTGCCATGGAAATGAAGAATGTTGGAATGAACAGTACATGAAAAAAACCCACATGAAAGTTAATAACTAAAATGATATTAAGTAGAAGATATCAGGCTGTGATTTCAGTGCCACAATGGCAGTGGTACAGTAAGATAGATGGATATGGACATAATGCAATGTTTCATTATGGGGAGAACAAAAAAGCATTTTTTCTCAGGATGCAAGATTCCATTGAGTACTACTGAGAAAATAAAAATTATGTTATAAGTAGAAAACACTGGTGACAATGCAACTGTCACTTAAAATTTATTTTTTAAAATAATGAATAGCTGTAACACTGGATTTATTCAATTTCAACTCAGAAGTAAATACCTGTATCCATTTTGAACCAGAATCTGAAGGTTCAGTTTGGTAAGAGGTTAAACCTCAGTTCCTTGGAGCTATAGCTAAACATAATTTCAGAGGATTAAATAAACCACCTGTGGAATGGAACCATGTATGTCTGAGATAAAAGCTGAATGAATGCCAAGAGAGAGGTACCTGGTTAACAGAAGCATCTGTATTAGCCACAGGTGAGGGAGAGCGACAGGCAGGTGGAGAAGATATCTCACTGTTGGTTCCCTCCTCCCCAGACTCCTCAGTGACAGGGGACAGCAGCGTGTGACAGCGACCAGCAGTCATCTGCCACAGGAAAAGCAACCCCAGAGCACAGGAAGAAAATCAGTTGCCTCAGCTGAGGCATGACTTAGACTGAGATGAAAACAACACACGGCCAGAATTACCACGACATTAATTAGTCATGCTTCATGCTCCTACATTCACCAGTTTAGAAATCTGTTGAATAAATAGTCTCATTTACTTGTCATACTTCAGAATGAAAATGCTCTCCTGTACCCTAATGGATTTTAAAAGACACTGTAGCACAATCAACTCAATAATAACAACTTCAGGTTTGCCTAAACATCTTCTAATACAATCTGCTGCATACAGAAATATTGTGGAGAGCTACAAAATATTGGACTATTTGTCTCACAATCCAGGTCCAGTTAGAACAAGAAGGAACAGACTTGAAATATAAAATACACACAACCCAGTATTCAAACTTAACCTTCTTCCTTCCCCAGTGTTGCTATAGAGGGATAAATCCTGAAGTCTGACACTCTGACAAAATCCCAGTACCATCAGCAGAATGTTTGTAATGAGACCCAGTTAGAAACAAACAAATGCAAACCAAGTCCAACATCAGGCCTATGGCAGTACTTAGCTTTCATTTCCAGTACACTCATCTGAGAATACAGGAGCATACTGTCAATTATCACATCAACATTTTAATGTGTGAAAAGCCCATACACTGCAACATCTAATGAAATAATATTTACTCTGGTTTTATTTTATTCCCACAACTCATCAACTTCTTAGCATTTGTTCTTGCATGCTGAGAGCTACAAAATAAAAAGCACAATATTTGCATTATTGCTCACAAATTTAACATATTTGTCTGTTAAGTAACTCCAACCTTTATCCACAAGACTTGAGAACACATATAAAGCAAAATACAGTAAAGAGAAGCTGCAACTTGTTTGGTTTGCCACACTACAGCAATTTCAAAACCTAAATGTAGATGTGAGCTGTGGCAATTTGCTACACAGGGATGTTGTAATGATGCAAGAGGAAGCAGCCCAGATAATGAGTACAGTGACCAAAGCATTGCTTACCATAACCACCGAGGGATGAGTGGGGTGTGCTGGGAGCAGGTCTGAATCCAGCTCCTCCATTCCCTCGGACAGTCCCTCCACTTCTGTCACTGTCAGCAGCATGGTGGCGTGTTTTGCTTTCATTGTCAGCATCTTGCACTTAGAATTCAAAGAAGCAATTTGCTCCTGGTATCCTTTGATCTTCTGAGCCAGCTCCTGAGGAAACATTTTTTCTCCCCTAATGCTGATGCAGCCGGGAGAGGCCAGAGGACCGGCAGCATTTCAGCTTCCGCGGCGGAGCGAAGCCGTCCCCTCCCGGCGCAGCCAATGCCACGGCAGCGGTGCCGCTCTGCTGACGAGCAGGATGTCGCCAGCCGAGGGACCCGGCGGCCGCGCTGCGACACCGCAGAGCCCAAGGCTCCGAAGCGGCGGCGGCCGCCCGAGGCTCCGGGCGCGGCGCAGCGCAGGGCGCGGGCAGGGATGGACGGACAGACGGCTCACGTTCGCATCCTGCCTGAACCTGAGCCCACGTCTGTGAGCTGCACGCTGCAGCAAAGGGGAGCGTCTCTCCCTTTTCCTGCCCTATTTCCCCCCGCCTCCCATCTACTTCCATTTATCTGAGGATGATGAAGTTCCCCCGCATACTGCATGCCAGGGAAATGAGGTCATGTGGTGGCCACAACTGCAAAAAATGCCCCATTCAGCTCTCACCAGGAAGAATGAATTGTCCAAACAATAACTCACAGGGTGTAACAGGCTCAAACGTGATAGAAACAATCAGTCACATAATAAGATTAAATGCAGACTGGATGGCTTTTTCTCACTGTTTGGATAAACTGTATTTTAATCTCGTTTTGGTTTTGTGTAAGTCTACTGAGTAAAAAGTTGAGCTGCACAGGACTAACCTTTCTTTAAAAAGAGATGGGGAAACTAGCATAAAGCAGACTATGTTTTAAACTATTGGGAGGTTTATGCTTAGGAAATGGTCTATTTATGCGGCCAAACGCCATCATAAGCTGAAAGTTTTTAGACAAGAAAAATTAAAATGAATAGCCTTATGACTATTCATAGGTCTTGTCGTCTTTCCTACGCTATACTCTTGCCCTGTTCAGTGTCCAGTTTCAAACCATTCAATTAATATACTTCAAATAAAAAATGGTGGAAGTCTCATATTTCTGCTGAAACTACTGTTTCTGTCTCCCTAGACGCTCAGTAACAAGTTAGAGTTTTGAGCTAAGAAATGAAAACATTTGTATAAGCTTGCGTGCTAAATTGGTGATAATTTGTTCAAGTATGTATTTCTGCTTCATTTTTATATGAAAAAATATACTTTTATATGAAAAAATTTACTTTTTCAAAACCGAGAAGTTTTCAAGGAAAAATAGCAATAGGAGTTGCAAGATCTAGTAGGCATAATAATGTATTATTACAATATCTTTTCAAAAGTAATTAAGACTACTGTTTCAGGCTGATAAATTAGAAGATTTTTTTGCTAGTATGACACTTTCATTAAGAAAATTCCACAAAATTACAGTGCAGAACACTCATTGCAAGAAATACCAAGTTAGTAATTGAAACAGCTCAAAGATTGAGGATGACACTTAACTACTTGAGTTTCAAAGGCACCGTGTCACCATCTGTCATGTTAGCAACAAAAGGACCTCTCTTGGTGCTCCAAAGCTTTCCTTGGAGACTAAGAAAAGTCTTGATTATAAAACATCAAGCAGAATAGTCAAAAACCAAGCTGCAATAAAATCAAGCCAAAAATTTAATGTCTAGCATCTCGAATAGTTATCTGCTCTTTGGCAAATTCCAGTCATTCACAAATGCTCAACGGATGTCGTATCTGAGCCTCAGTAGAAAATTATTGTTATTCAGTATACCCTATTCCATCACATTACTAAGTGCAATGACATTTGTGGTGTTAATGCCCAATTCAGTGAGCATCTAAAATGCCTCTTTCAACTGAAAACAAGGAAGAGTAAGCAAAAATATGATTGCAAAAGAAAATTAAAAATAATAAAGAATCTTATAAATGCAGTGTCCCATGAAGTACTGTATTTTCCATTAATTCTCAAGTATGGAGATACTTGCCCACGTTCTTATCTGAAAATCTAAAGAAACCCAGGTCAGTAGACATGGTATCTACTTACATACATGCATATTAACACAAGCTTCCCAAAAATCAAGATGTAATTTCCTTCTCCTTTCTTCCTTCCTCTTATTTTAATTCCAAATATAGCTACTACAAATGTCCCCTTAAGTTCTTTTGCATACAGCCTTTAACAGGGGATGTAGTAACTGATATTTTCTTAAATTAGTAACACACCTAACAAACATCTTGACAGACTTGACTTTTAAAGTAGTCTAATAATATATGGTTCAGAATATTCACTTAATGTTATGCCTTTTCACAGGTATTTAGCAGAGAAAACATGAGCCAAAAAATATGCTTTCCACAAAAATGTGGAAAACTTGCACGTATGAAGTCTGTCTGTCCTGGCTGATTCCAACGAGCATTATCATAAAGCTGCTGTCTTCCTGCAGATGTTTAGGACCACTGCTAGCTACTAAACTGGCTCAAATGTACATGAAACTTCAATCCACCCATTTTTAATTCCTTCCTACCTGCAGCATTATTCCTTCCTCCAGCAATATTACCCTGAATCGCTGGTCACTCTCCTACATTTGCTGTTCCAGAATATTTGAATAGAGAATAGTAGCATTATTAATTCAATACTAATAAAACCAGAAGTGTTCATATATGCAAACTGCTCTTGAATTTATACTAAATAACAGTTGTAACAGCTGGATAGAAAATGAGCAACACACATAACGTTAGGTTATATTACATCCCATTACATACCAGGAGGGATAGCTTTAATTCTAAGGTAAAGAAATGGTGCCATCTGGTGCCAAAAGTGACACACACAGATCAGAGCTGCATTTTCTATCCTAGGAATTGCACGGCAGACAGGTAGAGGTGAAAGGGGCTCAGGAGGAGCTCTCAAGCCAGCACAGCAAGAAGGCTGCACAGAGACTATCGTGACTTATTCAAGGGCTGATAATCCCTGAGTTTGTGGGCAGGACCCACAACTCGAGAGCACAAAAATCTTCCCAACAAAGACTTTAAAGAAACATTTGGAGAGAATGGTGCAGAATTTTCCTCAAATCTATTGTGGGTTTCCTTTGATTCAAGTCTCTTGGTATTCTTTACAGAAGGTGAGTGGGATGAAAATAGCAAGTACTTTAGGATATACATGTGTCTATGTACAAGTTCTTTAGGATACACATATGCACATATGGATCACCGAACTAGTTGTAATTAACTGGCCAACTGCTGAACTTTGACTTCTGGGACACTCCTCAATCAAGTTCCAATGTTAATCGCCCTTTAATTATGCAAAGCTTTTGTTTATCATAATGTTGTCCGAAGGTTAGGATATATCTAACTGAATAAACAAATGAATTGCCCACATTGTACCAATAGCAGGAGTTGCCTCTCTGGGATTAAGTCTGTCTGTTCAACTAGCCTCAAGGAAATCTGAAAAGCAACTCAGCTATCTTATGACTATTGCTTATGAAAAGTTGCCTGTGTCAGTGAGCTGCCACTGAGCCCAATGTTTTGATGCATTTTGGGTCCCATACCTCATTACGTGAAATCTGGACCTGGAGTTCCTGGATATTGCTGGTTGCTATTGGTTTATCTTGGATCTCACGATGGGCACTCTCTATCATCTGCTGCAAATGTTTCATTTCTTGCTCATACTGCTCATACTGAACCACTGCTTCCTAGAGAAGGGAAAAAAACATTGAAAGTCTACATAAAAATTAATTTTCACTTAGTCTAAGCATGACAGATCTCCCTCCTGAAGTATCTGGCACTCACATCTTGATAAGCAAAGCAGGAGTACAGTCAGGAAAAAGTCTATTCATAAATGTTGTGAATTGCAATCATTTGAATGGTTTCATTTATTTAAATATTTCCAAACAATCCACATAACGTGATATTTTAGATTTCTGATGTAAAATGCTATAACTTCTGATTCCAACAAGTACCTGAACCAAACACACCCACAATAAGACAGCCTTGCTTAGTCTCATGGTTTTATTATAAAGTATTTTCATCTGCTTTTTCACTTCAGGTGTTCATTTATGACTATAAGAAAAGCTTAGACTTAGATATTACAGAAAATACAACTGGGGGAGGATTATGAAGATTGAGTCAGATAATTATACTACCAGTGTAGTATCAGTTCTTTTTATCATAGATGCATGAGTTGGTTGTCTAACCTATTTCTTAAATTTTCAGTGTGACATTGTAACCTTTCTTGCATTTAAAGATCATTAATTATCCTTAATCATCAGAAGTCTCTTCTGTTACCCAACTTCAAACTTTGTAGTTGCACTCTAGCCTATGGAATATGCTCCATATATTCCAGTCACTAAATAGCAGAGAAGAAAAGCCTATTCTCTTCTTTGGAAATACCTTTTACATGTTTAATTATAAATCCAAACAATCAAACAAAATCTAGTTTACTCATATTTAGCGAAACTTGAAAATAAAAAACTTAATAGACATTGAATTATTCCAAAATCAGAAAATATAAATAAAGAGAATAAAAATAATTATTTTTATACCACAAAGTTAAGTAGCTCGATAGTTTTTATGCAATCTTCAGAAGCAGCTGATCTTATAATGTTATATTATTTTATTAATTGATTATATATCTTAAAAAATTAACCTGCATATATAATTGTATATTAGCTGTTTGTCTAGTTAACTCTAACAACATTACAAAAATCATAGCAATATGAGGGAGAGAACTGAAGTGAGATTCTGATGAGTAAATCAACAATTAACATGGTCATGAATATCAGAGCCAGGAATAACTGAGACTTAGTGGGGAAATCCCTAATGGTACTACAGAACCATTCCTACAGAGGAATGCCCAGAGATTTGAAATTCCGCGTTTTCACTGCAATCTGTATGTTGCTGTTCAAATTCCTCTGGGTGGTGATGGGATGGAGTTGCACTTGCCTGCATGATGTTGCACTGCTGGATAGCCGTGTGCTGCAGGCGGCTGGCCTCCTCCTGGAGCCGCAGGGCGCTGTGGCACATGGGCAGGCTGGTGACCACCTCTTCAGGAATCCTCAGGGCACTCTGGCAGTCTTGTACCGCCTGAACTTTTGGCTTCAGTGACTCCATTTCAGACAGCAGATGCTAGGAACAAAGTCAGTGTCACAATAGGCCAATTTTTCAGAACTCCCAGAGCATTTCATGCAGCCAAAGAAAAATAATAGTACGTTCAAGCAATAATAGAAAAATGTTATTATCTATTTTCTAAATTGAATAAAACTAGAAACACTTCCTGTGCAGTTGCTCATTGTGAAATGAGAATTCTTTTAAAGAGTATTTAAGCAAAATAAAAGTAATTAATGAAAAAGCATAGTAGTACCTGTTTCTAAGTGTCCAAGTAAAAAAAATATTTATATTAACAAATTTGAGAAAATAGATTTACAAACTTCCAAAATCAAAGCAGCACAAAAGTAATTTATATATACACATCTCTCAGTGTTAAAATCTGACCGGAACTCCCTGCTGGGACATAGAAGCACATTTTCAAAACAGCAAATGAATCCCATTGTATTCACAACCTTCCTTTGAAAATACAAACCATAGCTGAAAATTTTGCTTAAAATTCAAAAGGCAATCAAACAGAAAGGAACAGAGCTACACAGAAACCTTTTTCTTTGAATATCACAAGCTGTATGCCTTTGTTAATGCTGTCTATTCCATACAAGATGTCCATTCAAGCTGTCTGTTCATAGGCATGAGAAGGGTCTTAGTGCTATGGTTGGAGAATAGATTTGCTCACTGTTCTTTTTATCTGCATTGAGGAGTTTAATGTATGTACAGATATGAAAACAACAACAACAACAAAAAGGAAAAGGCAAAGTTGATAAAAAGGGCCTAAGCACATTAGAAAAAGATTTATGCAAAAGATGTAAATCAGCTGGACAATGGGGCAAACAGGGATAAAGAATTTGGTTATCTCCCTTCCCCTATACTACATGCAGAACAACAGCTAAGTGGGTCTGAAGTGCATACTGATGAGAGGATTATGGTTTGTTTTTTATTTCTGCAGTTTCATGACATATGGTGGATAATCTAACCAGAATTTTGGTATAATGACCTATTCCTCAGGCAGCACAGGCGGGGCCTCTCCTCTGTCAGAGCCCATACTGCTGGCAAAGGGTGTTTTTATTGTTCAGTCAGCACCCAGAGGCACCCTGGGGGCTGTGTGCCAGCCAGGCGCTTTCCAATATCTCCTCTCTAGTCTAGTGAAACAGGTGGACAGGGGCTACAGCCCCTTTCTGTACAAAAGAAAGTCGTATTGTAAGATCTGCTAGACCCAGGACAAAGAATACACATAAAACCCAGTGTGGACTCTATGTTCCTTTATTCTTATGGTGGGTGATGGGTTTCACTTACACACTTCAAGGCCACATTCTGAAATCTGTTCTCAAGTCCCCAGAATAAAGACTGTGTATTTTAATGAAAAGGAAAAGCTGTGCAAATTTACCTTTCTTCCATATGTTTTTCTGCAGATCTTAATTCTACAGTGAACCTGCTGACATCTAGTTTTCACTGGCAGACTGAGACAGTTAAATCTCCCTATTAGCTTGCAGATAGAAACGTCTTGAGAAACTCAGAAAGCTGTAACTTTGCCTTATTTTTCCTGTTAAGAGACTGAGACCAAAACTAACAAATTGACAAATCTCCATACCAGATCAAATGCCATAAAGAAAGCCACAATATCTTATCGAGATAATTCAACTAAGCATACAAAAATGTAACTGGGCTTAAGGAAACCTGAATTGTCTCCTAGTGCTCTAGATATCACTGTGAGAAGCTAGCAACAAATGATATCATCGTGTCTCTACCTGTAAAATAATGATAACAATCTAGACTTCCTTTTGAAGTACTTTAAGAACATCTTGACCATAAGCACTAGGTAAGAATTGGGCTTTATTACAATCATTAATATGGATTAAATGGATTGGATGCACACTTCTCAGAACTGCACCAACCTAAGAACAGGCTCATCAAGAATTATACTTCAACCATTCCCTCTGAGGGAATGATTCTTCTTGCTCCATCCCTTATTTCCTTGGCAGTAATTTGGGGCTACACTCTGAAACAGTGACCCACCTAAGAAATGCAAAAATCAGTTTCATCAACATTCATTATCCTTTGTGTAAGGTCACACTACTCAAATGTTAACTTTGAGGTCCTGGTCTTTTACCTGTCTGTGAGAAAGCTGCTCCTTCAAGCTCAAATGTCCGAGCTCTGGAGACGTCAGCGTGGCTTGGGCTTGCTCCAAAGCAGCCTGTAGGCCTCTCAGCTCAATTTCAAATTTCTTCATATCCTATAACACATTTGATTCGGGAATGAATAAGAGGAAAAATAGAAATCAATATAAATATATCTGCCCGGATTTTGCAGGTACATCCCCCTTACATACAGTGCAAAAAATGATTCATAATTTTGACAGTTAATTTTAAATGTTTAAAATATTAGATAAAAATACCAGTCATATGATGGTCTAGAAAAAGGGATTGCAAAGGCAGAGTTATTATTTTAAGTACTTCAATCTCAAATACAGCATATACTTTATAAAACTGAAAAAGCATGTTCTTTTTTTTCATTGCACTCCTTTGTAGAGGTAGGCCTTACACTATGGAATTCTCGTCTGGTCCAGTACTGATCTAAATTAATAAAGAACAGCATTTAGATATCATTTAAGAGAAGAATAAAGGAAATAGCAGAACATAAGTGTCAACAAATACACTTTTCAAGTATTTAAACACATAGGTGCTCAATGCTATTTGAAACACGCCATTATCCCAAATATATCCATCCAGAAAGGGCACTTAGGACCTGCAGAAATCTTTTGCCCATCTGAGTCAGCACCTGAAGGCAGCATCTTGAACAGTGCAAGATACTTGACTTTAGACAACAAAGTCATGCCCTGTATAGACCACAAATTATCTTCACTGTTAATAATCTCAGTAGTATGATGCATACATCACCCTAGATTCCAGCAAGCATTAGAAAAGCCACTTTCATTCACCTTGGCAGCATCTTGGAGGTTTGGCAGCTGCACTTTGATAACTTGCTGCAACTCCTCCGTCCGCCGCCCCAGTTCCAGCACTTGCTGTGACATTCCTTCAGTACAGTACACACTTGCCAGGTAATCAATCCTCTCGCTCATGGCCTCAAGATCACCATGGATCTCTGCAGACTCATCAAGAATGCTCTAGATGGAGATACAAGCACATTGAATGTCAGGTGTGAGACTCAATGACATGTATCTTTTAAGTATGTTGTTCTGCAAACTCTTCAATCTGTACACAGCCGTAAGCCTATGATTAAATTCCACTGATTTCCTGTAAGGCTTAGGCAATATGCTTAGTCTGATGGTCTGCTGAAGTGCTTCAGCTTATCGAGACTGGGAAGTGACGAAGTGATGAAGCTTCAGCAGCTGTACTTACCAACACATTAATTTTAGATTTTTGCTATACACACTTGTGTGTAAAAATATAATATATGAAATCTATGGAGAAGATTTGTCCTGGGAGCCTCATATACTTAATAGAAAATAGCAGAAAGCACGTGGGTGCAGTGTTACAGCAGGGCAGGAGTCGTTAATGCTGCCTAAAAAAAAAAAATCACTGTCAAAGTATTGTGTGGGATGGCATTGGTTAAGCCTTTATCATCAGATTTTGAAGCAGGGAAAAAGCCACAGCAAAACCAAACCGAAAATTCTGTCTCCAGCTTCCCTCAGGATAAATTTCCTGGAAGCTCCTATTCAGAATACAGAGTCTGACATATTACACTGCACTAATGCACGAGAATGCAGCTGACAATTAAGTGATGTATACATAAAAAATGTCATTTGTGTTTATTTTGATATTATCTTATGATGCCTTGATTTCTTTCACTCAGTCATGTAACACCAGGAAAGCTTGAATCTCATCAAAATATCCCACTGATCTCACACACACATTCCACACGCAGACACACAGAGAACAAATTGCACAATCACAGGACAGCAAACTACTCTGATGTGAAATGCTCAGGAAAAGATTGGAAGAAACTCTGCCATTAGGTATCAGTCTGAGAATATTTGGTATAAAACTCAGATGAGAACAAAGGCTATTCCAGTTTAGCATAATGGAGAAAGAAAACAAATCCCAAACTGAAAATCGTGTTTGATTAACTAAAGCTTTAGAGTATGAGCTGCAATAAGGTGCTTGGTGTGATAGAATCACAGTGCGCAGACACACTATTCAGCCAAAAGCCTCTATGAAACCAACCTACTTGAGTAACATAGAGATCAACTTTGAAGCACATGTTTTTATTCCACAACATATCCTTATTTCAGTTTTCAATGCAATTATCCAAAACCAATTAATCATTTTTAAGGCGTGGGTGAACAGGCAAAGAAATCTAGCACTTTAGGAGGAAGTAGAACTCCATTGCTTTGAAAAGAACTTTTTATATACACTGCCTTTTAAATTTCATAGCTCACATAATCACCTGGTAGGCTTTAAACTGATCACGAAGCTGAGAGGAAGAATTCCATGTTATACTACCATGCACTAGGATATTTGCTTTCTCAATCCACTTCAATATGAACTCCAGCATCTCATTGTATTCTTCCAAGTGTGAAGCAGCCTGGATAAAAGAAAAATTTGCTTAAGCCTAAAGATGTAATTTTGTACAATTCTTGGACGATGAAAGAGCTAATTTAATTTCCATCATTGTTTTAACCTGGGGATCGTTTTAACAACTTTTCCTTCCTGTGTTATATAAGTTAATTTCTTATCTATTTATGGAGTTAAAATGGGTCAGTTTCCAGTAGTAAGATTACCTGTTTTGGGGGAAAAAAAAGGCACTATAAAAATGTGGGTCAGACTGGAGAGTCCATTGATGCTGAAATATTTCCCTAGAGGCCACACTCCCTGTGTATATTTCAGCCTCACCTGCAAGTTCCAAAATACCTCTTCTTTCAGCTTGTGGCTCAATTTCTTATTTTGATATGTCTCTTTCCATTACATCCTCCAAATCACCTTTTTTTTTTTTGGCTTTTTTTTTACTGAGTCTGTTTGTCCACTCAGTCTGCTATATTTCCAAAAAATGAAATGTTGCACTATTTCAAAATACAGAATAAAAGTTCTGCTTTCTGATTAATCCAATTTCTATTTAGCAAAGTAGTCATAAGCTCTGATTTTCTTTTCAGCAGGAATAATTTCATTGATGTTCATGAATTTCCTCCTTATAAAGGATGGATCAAATCTAAGGTGACCAAACTCTATTTGCAAGCAGTTTTCAGTACCTATCACTTTTTATAAGTGGATTTTTTGATGCTGAATAAAAATATCCTAATGTTAAATCTCTTTACCAAGTACCTTTGACTGAATTCTTACATTGATAAAAACTTTCTGTCTCTTCTTAAAAACAATTTTTCAGAGGAAACTGAAAAGAATATTTTGAAGTTTTCTTACAGAAGCAACTTTATTCATGCAGAAAGGAGAACTAATAAATTATCAGGGTATTGATGGCAGAACCATAGAAAATCCATTTATTTTCTTTTAGATAGAGTTTTCTGAGGATAAGAACAATTAAGAAAAAAAAGGAGAATTTCAGAGACTTTGATCCACAGGGGATGCGTCTTCATGAACGCCAAAATATTACATAAATATTATGCATTATCAGGGCCATTGTATATAGGCTATTCTATTGAATGTACAAGTTATATTCACCCTCTATGGACTGGAACTTGAGCAAAACAATTTTTTTATAACTTTTGTTTTTAATGTTGCAGATACAGGTAACAGTGACAAAACAGAGCCCGAGAAGCACAATGAGGTACTATTTCCAGGCATGCTACTGTTTGTGAGATCTACAATCTTTTTAGGGCACCAAAGGAACCAAACAGCACGTGATTCATGCAAGAGGGTGTTAAAGCAGCATCTGAGAATTATTTCAGCCCCTGATTTGACCTGTGTCTCTTTGGAATGTGATGCAAGCCCTGACTAATAATAGGCAGATGTGCCAAGGAATGCCCTGTCTGGCATAACTCCAGGAAAATAAATGAGATGTTTGCATGCTCCTCCTGGTTCTGAGAGGAAAGAGCAGAAAGGCTTTAAGATCATACCTGACTGAGCTTGGCTGCTCTGTACTCAGCCTGCCGTATGGTCTGCTGGTGCAATGCAGTGAGTTTCCCTATCCTGTGAGCTAGCTGCTTAGCCAGGGGCACGTTCTGCTCTGCAAAGTCCTGGACTGATGCATCTAATTCCAACAGCTTTATATTGCAGCTGTCCAACTCGTCACCAAGGATCTAGACAGAAAAACAATAAAATAAGTGATCCAGGAAGTGTTAGCTTTCTGGTTGATTATTTCTAGTCCAGCTTGCAACTTTTATACCCTGTCCAAAGTCTCCATAGTTTTTTTTCCATTTTGAAGCAGGAAAGCAGAACAGCAGGATGTTTGGTCATCTCTTAAGTATGTGCCATTACTCTTTCTCCTCTGACTTCCTGGCTGAAATGGAAAACCGTTTTCCCTGCCGTAGCTAAAGACCGAGTAATTTCAGTGTGACATTAATTGTTCTCAGAGATCTTTCTGTGTTTGTTTCTGAAATCAACTGACAGCAGACTGCCATGAGAAGGATTTTTATTTATTGGAAAAGGGTTTTGTTTTACTACTCTCTTAAAGTATAGGTTTATAAACTCATAAAAATGTAGTTACTCATTAATGGATTAAGAAAACTTTAATTTTAATTTGAAGCTTGCATTTTCATAGCATGATCTTGATGCAGGAGCAGTCTGATTGTGCTAGACTGTTTCAACAGAAACACAGTTTAAAATCAATTTTTCCTACCATAGTCACAAATATTTTGAAAAGGAAGCCTAAAAAGTTTTTCAAGTTTCTCATGTATATGTAACATACGCTTGGGCTACAGTTTCTTGAGAAGAGGCTACTGGTTATTTTTGTATTTGTTTTTTATATTCAAGGTGTTAAAATTCATTGCTTTTGTAGTGTAAACAAAATAAGTCACAGAATCATAGAACAGGTTAGGTTGGTGGAAAGGACCACGGTTGGTCATCTAGTCCAACCTCCCTGCTCCAGAAGGGTCATCTCAGAGCACATGGCACAGGAGTGTGTTCAGATGGTTCTTCAATATCTCCAGTGAGGGAGACTCCACAACCTCTCTGGACAACCTGTTCCAGAACACAGACACTGCACAGTAAAGAAGTTCTTCCTCATGCCCAGGTGGAACTTCCTGTGCATCAGTTTCTGCCCATTGCTTCTTGTCGCACTGCTTGAAAACATCCTAGCCTCTCTCCAATTATTTCTACAAATTTAAAGTGCAATCATTCAGAACACTGCTACAGGTGCTTCAAGAAGTAACTGCTAGCTCTTCAGGATAGGGCTGTCCTGGCAGACACACCTCAGAGTGCAAGTTACGATCAATCCTTATGATAAATCAATAGTATTCCACAAACTTGGAGACATAACTGTCTACATGTAGACACAAAGACAGATGTTAAACTGCTCTTCTAAATACAAAGACACACATGTTACAGCAAGCATAAATAAACATCTTTACTACAGATACTACACAGAATTTATGTGCTGTTTCTGAAGGAAGGATCCATTTGACTTGAGTTACATGGATTTAAAGCAGATTTTTATTTTATTTTTTCACAATCTGTTTCAATGTTAATATAAAATATTTACTGCTGTAACAAAGCCAACCCAGTCTCAAGAGTACCAGTTAAATGCTGACATAAAAGCAGTTGGAACATTACTACATCTCCAGTGACAAAGAGTTTTCATTTAGGCAACATAAGAAAGCAGATTTCACTGGCTTTCTGCTTTCTTACAGAAATCAAGGAGGTACACCAGGGATATAGTTCAGTGACACTTCTTTTACAGCAAACAGTATTTTGGAACACCTTGAGCATCTCATGAAAATAAACAGGTAATTTATGACATACGAGTCATACTAAATCTTCTCCTATTTTGTATGCTTTGCTTAATGTCAGACAGTAATTCAGTCAAGTTTATCTCTGACTAGTTAAAATAACAAACCAACAAAAAAAATCCCCAAACCCTCAGCCAACCTCTTTTTCATCTCTCCTCTCCCCAAAATCCCTTACTCTCATATGACAATCCTAATTTTGCCATTACACTTCAGTACAGATGATTTTTTCTGAGTGTGGCACATACCTAAGATTAAGCAAACCTTCAAAAAGAACCAAGAGTCCTTTGCACTACTCTTAATTGCATGAGTAGTACTTTACCTCATTGTTGAACCAAATGATGTGAGATGGGCTACAAGTAAAATTCTATTGATCTGTAAATAAAGAATGATCTTTTCAGTATAGACAAGAACAAGGAACAGTTTGAAGGTTCCTCAGGCTTTCCCAGATTGGAGTCATACTCATTTAAAAGAAATCATGAAACTTTGTCCATCTGACTTTAACACTCAGCTGCTTCCTCCAAATTCTGTTATCTGTGTGGGTCAGTTTGCAAAGAATATGGTTTTTTAAAATCTCATCAGTCAACCCTTAATTCTGTATAATTCTTCTGTTGAACTACATTAAAAAACTGTCCTGCAAGCCTTCACAAACAACACTTTGGTATGAAGTGAGTGTCCCAGTTCAGGAAAATTTATGGCATAACCCCATAAGAAAAGCCTTGTCTTACCTTTTGTTCAAGTTTAGCTTGTGCTAGATCATTTGTTTTCTTTTTCAGTTTGGAAAGAATGGTATTTAGCTCATTTGCTATACCCTGGATTTTCTGATCAAACTCTTGATTCAATGCTTTGATTTGCTGAGTTTCTCTTTCTTTGGTTTGAATCTGTCAACAGTAAGAATTGTATTCAATAATCAGAAATCACTCGTCCTTAAAGGAAATTAACTTTCATTTAACTTTAATTCAAAGGATGAAAGTAATAAAACTATTTTGTGTTGTCACAGTTTGACCACAGCAGGATACCAAGTTATAAAGCCTGAAGAAGGGCTATAGATCTGTTACACACTTATGTACTGCACTTTACCTGATCCTGTACAGTTACAAGGGCCAGTCCAACTTCTGCTAAATGAAGAGAGAGTTCAGAAGGCAAAATGGTATAAAGTCCCAAGTATTTATTCTGTTGCTGTTCAGCTAGTTTTTCAATAGCCTGGCGATGAGTAGTAACTTCACCAAAGAGAGACTAATGAGAGAAAAAACCAGTATTGTTAAGAACAATGAGAATACATGTTAAATATCTTTAAAATAAAATATCACAGTCGATCATCTAACTCATGCTTTATGAATTTGTCTAGTGGGTTACTAAAAAATTCATGAATATTGTCTAATTTGAATGCGTGGTGGTTTTGAAACTATTAACTTTCATAGCAGATTATTGTGATTTAGAAATTTAGAAATACTGTGATTTAGAAGTTGACAAATTCGGTATACCTGCAGCTCCTGAAGTTGAATGTCCACTTCTGCATCAGGGCTTAATAAATATTCTTTTGTTTCTTGGATCCAGGACTTCACAATATTAATCTCTGCTTCAACCTCGTCCCGCTCCTTCAGCTCCTGTTTCACCATCTTCATGCCTTTTTTAACTTTCTGTTGCATACTTCAGAAAGAAAGAAACAATAATTATCTGTGAAGAATAAGCAATGTCCAAAACCACACCTTTGTCAAAAAATACTGAACAATAAAGATAATGATTAAGAGCACCACATCCAGAAAAATAAATTTAAATAAATTAAAATTTTCATGTCCATTCTTTGGTTTTATGTGCTTGGACATGAAGCATGCAATTCTTTTGAAAAAATGCAAATGTATACAATAGAGATCCCTACATCTGAGCTCATCACCACAGACTGGCCTCATTGTCAGTAGAGGAAACAGGCAATTGCAGGGCATGAATTAGGATTATTATTAAATTAATTAAATTAGGATTATTATTATTATTAAAGAAACTTCTAAAATAGGACAGAAGAACCGTATCTTACATTTGTTTATTTCTCTACAGTAATTAGATAGCGAGATTTCACCTGCTCTGATATTGATATCTAGAATGTAAAATAACATGAGATAAATTCTACTCCGATTGATGGGATTTGCATTGGCAGAATACTTAGGATCTTAGGATACGTTATAGATCAAACATCTGAACATGGCCTATTTCCACACTTGCACTAAGACAGAATTTCTGCACTTTCTTCAAGAACTTGGATCTCCTGTAAAAAACGACACTTCTGTGAAAGTACTGTTGGACTACTTGTAGGTCTTATACATGTGACATGGATCTTTGATATTCCTATATTTCATTCATGTTTGCATAACCTTGTACAGATGAATCATGCGGTATTTACATGAGCAGGAGGTCATCACAGACCAATTAGAAATCAATTTTAAGTAAGTGAAAAATGGGATTGCAAAATTACTTACATCTACACATTTTCTAATGGGATTGCTATTCTACTATAATTATTTATACACACACACACAATAAACTGCACAGGCTTGGTGCTGGGTTTACAGTTTTGTCATTTTTCATTTCTCTTTGTCTTCCCACCATGGAGATCCACTTAGCAGTATCTAAGAGTAGTTATGAGGCAGATATGTGTCTTAAAATTTAACATAAAACTTCCTGTTTTCTACATGACAGGGAGATGTTTTAGATTTAGATAAACACTTGCATAGCCTCAGGGTGAAAAGTGTTTTGTTTGCATATGCTCTACATTCCCCTGTAAATGTCATACAGGACCTACTTTTGGTACCTGAGTGCTTCAAACAAGGGAAACAAAGTGATGAACTAATCAAAAGAAGATACAAAAAGATAAACGACCACTGTTAATGTGAAAAGCAATGGAAGTGTTTAAAAACAGTTATAAACTTTAATGCAGTCTATGCAGATTTTATGTAAGTTAGTATTACTATGCAAGGCAAGAAATACATATTCTAAAAGGCACACTCTTTTTGATGAAAATAAAAGATAAAGGCAAAAAAGTTATTTCAAAATTAATTAAAAGTAATTTTCAATTAAAACTGATGTTTATTTAAAAAATAGCTAATATTTATTTAGGCATGTTAATTTATTAATGATATAAAAATGATACATAAGCTCTTAATGATGAATTACAAGGTACAATTTTTCTGGTGAATCTTTTGAAATATTTCCTTACTTGTTGCATCGATCTTGCATTGCTTTGATTTCTTGCATAACTGGTAGTTCCTTCTGAGATGGAGGCTTTACTTCCACATCCTGAAGCATGCTAACAGCGTGCTGTTTGAGCAGGCCCAAAGATGACAGCTGGTGGTCCACCTCCAGCAGGAAACTGCCGTGGTAATCCAGGAGTTCCAGGAGCTCTGTCTTGGATGCCTTTTCCACTGAGCTTTCTGGTAAGCGACCTTGTAGCTGATCTATAGCTATGGTGGCTTTCTGAATCTATGGAAAGAGACGGAGTCTTGTCAATAATAAAATTACAAAACAAGCTAGTACAACTGACACTGAAAGGTGCTAGACCAGTGCTGTACATTTAGATTCTATAAAACTGTTGTGGTATAGGGCTCGTGCTCTACTGTGCCAGATCTCTTGCTCTTCACAGAGGATTAGGACTTGCTAAGGGATTTTTTTGTCCAGTTATGGGTGTCTTCTTATAATCTTTAGCATTTATTATATTTATTGCTATAGGAACTAGAGCTCTGCTCTGGGGCACACCCATATTTGGCACAAGTCATGAATTTAACAAAATTATTATCCTCATTCCTAGAGAACCTGCTATCTGGGCATAAATAATGGACAATGACAGATAAAAAGAGTCAGGTAGGATATAAGGGGAAAAAAGAGATATATGATCAATGAGCAGTGACAGGCACTATCATCACTGCTTATGCTTAAAAGGAGCAACTTCATATTCTTCAGGGGAAAAAAAAAAAGAAGAAAAAATAAAGAGAGAAGAAAGAGAAGAAGAAGAAAGAAAGAAAGAAAAAAAGAGGTTAACATAATCTAGAACAGAACACCTGAGGAAAGCAAACAGGAAAAGAATCTAAAGAGCCACCAAAAACCAAAGCAACTCTGCATGTACTATACATGTATGCATAGAGAAGAACAGTCCAAACTTGGGAGGCAACGATTTTAAACCTGGATCTTTCATAGCTGCATTTTTCTGACCTGAGGAGAAAAATCACTTATTTCTGCTATCAGCTTTCTCTGCTGCAAGATGATTAATGACAATTATATCACTAAGCATAAAGAGTGAAAACTTATGTACAAGGGAGTATTTACCAAGGATAGAATTTACCTTATCATTAAAACCCTTCCATTCCTGCACTGCATCTTCCAAAATTTTCTCTTGTTCCTGGGCTACATTTCGGAGCCGTGTCCAGCGTTGCCAAACTGTTGTCATGGATCTACTGATAGATGCCTTACTGGCATCATTGCTGATTTTTTCCAGCTGCGAGGCCTTTTCTTCAAGGGCTGTGATTTTCTCATGGAAAGAATTCACTATGGACACAAGAGTCTGAAAAAGCAAAAATAGGCACTGTTTTCCTTTTCCACAAGACAATTTAGCAGTATTCAACATGCAGCTAGGTGAACCACCCACCCCTATCCACTGCAGATGAGGAGGAGGTATTGTATTTTAAGTGAGGTAGCTAGGTCTCACTTTATTTCTCATAGGCAATGTATTAGCTACAGCTGCTCGGTCCAAAATGCAAGCTTCTGGAAGCAGCAGAAATCTGGTGTAATCATCTTTTCTCTTCCTTGATAGCACCTCAAAAGGGATGAAAATAAGCATTCAAGTTCCTTCTCATAGCAAAGACTGACTTCTAAACAGTCTAAAAATTAAAGAAGCAATTTAGGTGTTTAAGTGTACATTTATGTCCTGTTTACCTTTAACAACATTTTAAATGCCCAAGGATTTGAGGACACTCTCATGAACTAGGCAGACATGACATTACTCTTAGGGGAGATTCTTGATTTCACAAGACACAGCTGGCAGCATGTCTGAAGTGTCCTTGACTGTCTAGTACCTTAAACATGAGCAATTAAGTTTTTTTAAGTTACATTTCTTCCTTTTAGACTAAACAAGAGTTAATATTAAACTCCAACTCTTCCTGACCTAGTAAAACTGTGCCATGATCAAAAGTAGATGGATGTTTCTATTGATCTGAGTTACTTGAAGGGTATGTAATTTTGGGGTTTACAGACACATGGCTTTAGGAACCTCCTGACTCTTTGCACTTCTCTACATTCATAGATAGGCACATAGAAAACAGGCTGAAAAGTGATTAAAGATATCTGTCTTGGTCACCCCACTAATAAATTGTGTGTTTTGCACAGCACTAAACATGTTAAGTGCTACAGGTAGAGATCTAAAAACTCAAATTCATGTTGCCACAGGTAGGGACCTACATATTATAAATTCATTTTCACTTGAAAGAGAAGGATTTCATGCAATTATCAGTATCTTACCTTATGTGTTAGCAATTTGTCTTCTGCTTCATGAGAAGAAGCAGCTTTAGCTACTGAGAATTCAGATAATTTTTTCTCAGCATCATTCATCACTTCAATCACCTTCTGCCTTGATGTCTGGTACTCCTGCCACTCAGAAGCACACCTTAACAAATACAGTTCCAGAAATAGTAACTTAATGCTATATAAAAACATTTGAAAATCAGAAATATTATTGCACCTAGCTTTCAATGCAACTGCCTAGTTTTGCTGTTACACAGTATTTTTCAAGAAAATAAAGATAATTGGGAAACAGCATACATAGAAACATATGGTCCTGATTTTCAGCTGTGTCTTACAGACAATACAGATGGGCATTTAACAGCCCTTACTTGACTTTTCCTCAGAGACTGCCTATGTTGTGGTTTAAACCTACCCAAACTTGTGGAATTCAGAACTTTCAGGAATAATAAGAAACCTAGTTATGCTTGTTAAATAGGTATTTCCTTTTAGTTCAAAACGTCTGCTTCAATTTCATTTCATTTGCATATATCTCGTGTCAGGTAAAATATAGAACAATTATTCCCTACTCTTCTTCTCTGTGCTGTTCCAAGCTTAATATGATTCTACCAGAGCTTTTTTAACATCACAAAACTAGTCAGTCAAGGGCAGAAAAGAACGCAGAATCCAAGAGCTCTGACCACTTCCCTCAAAAGTAGCACAAATATTCTAAAACTTCAATCAATGTTCAGACTCTTTCATTCATTACTTACAAGGTGATTTTAAAATGAAGGAAGAGAAGGAAAAAAATATAAAAAATATACCTTTGTAACTGCTCTTGCTGGGTTTTGGCTTCTTGCTCTGTCCCTTCGGCCTTTTCCTCCAATGCAGCTACATTCTGCACCAGCTGTTCGCTTGCTGTGGCTTGTAAAAAGGGCTCTATCTCAGACACAAGGCCTTGTAACTCTTTCAAATGGTCATTAAACTGACTTTCTGTGTTGAAAAATTCAACATGGTTCCTTAGATTCTCCTCAGAGTTCTCAACATCTAGACCATTTCTTGCTAACTGTAGAAATTCCTGAGCATCTTCCAGCCAGTCATTTGCTATCTGCATCACTTGGTAATACCTTTGGCAGAGGCTATATGCTTTATTCAAGGTAGCCTGAAATAAAAGGGAGAGTCACAAACATAAAATCATGGTAGCCTGTGTAATTTAAAAAAACCAAAAATTAGGATTACTAAAATGAGTAATTTTGTGATGATTGTAAAGATCAAGCCACAGAGCCATCTTTTTCAGCTTTGTGACCGAGAAACTAGTGATGGTTTGGGTGGACTAACCTGTCTCATGTGTATAGCTTCTTGAACTTCACCATCCAGTTCTGTCAGCTCAGCAAGAGTGTTTTCCAGGTCAGCAGGTATCAGCTCCTTTGCTTTCATATAGCGCTCTTTCTCTTTATTGCTCAGTGCATTCATTATTCTGAGGCTTGATTGCACTTCTTCTTGATATATCTGAACCTTTCGGATTTCTTCTTGGATGTTCTGCAGTTTGAGGTCCAAACTTAATGTTCCATTAAGTTCTGTTTTCACCCATCTCAACCAGTCCAGTGAGCGGCAGATTTCTGTCTTGAAGTCAATGCTCTGCACAAGTCTGTTCTCACACTCCATCACCGTGTCAACAATGGCAGAATGCAAAGACTTCAGCTTCTCTTGCCAAGCCTGGATTTGGTGATTTGTTGTCTCATATGCAGATGAGTCAACCTGAGGAGAAAGGGCTTCTAGATGTTCAGTTATTCGCTTCAGAAGACTTCCTGAGTCTTGCAAGCTGCCCATGAGAGAATGGTATATTTTCAACTTTTCTTCTACTGGGAGAGTTTCTTCATTCACCTTTACCTGCTCCTTTTTCACCGTCTCTAGCTGTGCCTCAAACTGCATACACATCTTCTCATGCTCCTGGCATGCTTCTATTGTGTCTTCCAACAGGTTGATTTTCTGTTCAATTTGCCTCTTCAACTTGTGATATAGCGTGGCAAGTTTTAACATCTCATCTGGCTGCCAGGGCTGACCAGTGCTTCGAAAAGCCTCCTTCTTCTGGTTCAGTTCATCCACTGCTGCAGCAAGGCTCATGGCTTCACCTAAGAGATCTCTGTAGGCTTGCTGGAGTGACACAGCTTCTTTGGCTGAAACAGCAGCTGGAGCTTTGTCCATGTTAATAAACTGGTCTTCTAGCTCAGTCAGAGCTTTACTTGTCAACTCAATCAAAGAGGCATACTCTTTTCTGGCATAAATTGCTTCCTGAACCTTATATAATTTTTCTTTTGCCAGAGCAGTGACAATATTGAATTGCTGGGGGAGACTATTAAGTTTTTCATCTAGGTAAGAATGATCCACTTCATTAAGTGATGGTAGGACTTCTTGGCCATCTCTTTGCAGTGTAAGCAGCAGATTTTCATACTCTGGAGATTGCTCAAGAATCTGTTGATATTTTGCCAACTGGCTGTATAACTCAGTGTTAGAATTCATTACATTGACTTCTGGGAATGTGACAATATCAGCTTGTTTTAGCCAATGGCAAGCTTTATCCAAATCTTCTTTGAAATATTTCCTGGAAACCATATTTTTTTCCAGTTCTAACAATCTCTGGTTACACTTTTGTAAAACAGTGTCATATACATTCTGTAGTTCTTGCAGTTTACCTAACACCTCACTCTTCTCTTGATTTGTTGCTTCTTTCATTAAATCCCTTCCTTGAGCCCACAACCCTGTGACCTCATTTTGATAGGCCTTCAGATTAGCCTGGGTATTCTTACAAGTCCTGATCTGTTTATTTACATCTTCTGGCAAAAGACAAATATGTTCTGGAAACATTACCTTCTTCTCATGCTGGTGAATCTGGTTTGTAGCCTGAAAGACTGCCATGAGAAACTGGGTCTTTTCAGACAGTGCTTTATTCAGGTGTCTTCTCCTCTGGCCAACCAGATCACTGAGACAAGCCAGGTGGTGCTGTGCATCAGACACTGTTTTCTGCAGTTCTTGCCTTTCATTGAGTCCTAGGTTGGTCATCACCCTGTCAGCATCTTTCACAAGCATCTTCAGAACAAGCTGTTTGGCTTCAAGCTCACTGCAAATGGTGAGATGATCCATGAGAAGACTCTGAGCCATATCTGGAGGAGGGCTCTGTTTAAGAGCCTCTGAGACACTAGGTTGCTGTTCCTCTGCCCATTCCATTAGTTCCTGAAATTTGGAATGCACCAAGCTGAGCTCTTCTAAGGTTGAAACAGAAACTTGAATTTTTCGTTTGACAAGGTCCTCCAGCTGAGTCCAGCGCTGTTCAAAATGACTGAATTGCTCCTTTACTAATTCTTTGTCATCAAGATTCAAATGTTCTATCATCTTCTGCTTCTGATCTTTCAAATCTTCCAGAGCAAATCTCCTTTCCTGTAGTGCAATTGCCAGTTTTTGCAAAGCTTCAAGGTGCACATTTGTACTTTCAGCATCAGATCTGTTATCAAAAAGGACACGACAAAAAGGAGTTATTAGATCCTATTTCAGCACAGGCTTTTAAGAGAGGTCAGGATTAATTACAAGCCCACTACATGCTCAGATCAATATGATACAAAGACCTACAGTTTCCAGATTCACTTGAAGGTAGCAGCTTTGAACACTAACTTAAAACCTTAACAAATTTATTAGTTTCCCTTTCATCTGCTCTGTGGTCATCAGGCTGACCATACACATTTACATCAATATAGACCATACTGATTATATTCTACATATGAATAACAGCAAGTATTGAGGTTGAAGTGAATCTTGTTCCATGACAGTGAACAGGAGCAGCAATACACTCACAATTTTACTCACAGCTGGTGTGCTTATCCTATGTAAAGAAGCTGCAAATATTTAGAAGTAGTTATTAAGCTTTAATATAATAGTCTAATAGGTATAACACAGTATCACAATGAAAATGAACCAGTGAATGAACCATGAATTGATGAACCACCACAAATGAAAGAGTTCAAAAGAAATAGTCGACATTCTTGAAATATCAGGAAATGCTATACCCTGAGACAGGATCAATAAGTACTTGCCTTAAAGACAAACACTGAAGATCTTGCCTCTCAAACTCTCTTTATCTCAATAGAAATGATTAAATTCCTTATAATTAATAAGGGAGGTGTGCTTTTAATTAAGTATGCAAAAAGGAATTTTTAGTGACTCCCACTAAGGGACACTGTGTAAACAGCTCTTTCAGCTTATATGCACAGTTTGCTTTGTGGATGTGACTCCTTTTTTACCTAGCCAGGTTGTCCCACTCTTTTGTGAGCTTTTCGAGGAAAACTTCAACGACATTCATGCGATCATGGTAATCCCTTGTCCTCTGCAGATCCTCCTCCCTCTGCATGAGCAAACTATGTGCCTGAAGGCAGAGGTCCAGCCACTGGTTGCTCAGTTCTTCTATTTCCTTGTGTTCAGGTGATTCCTGTCCTTGGGTTAGCTTGTTCATCTTCTCAGACACAGAGGTGAGAGATGACTGCTTAGACTGCAACTTCTGACTGAATTCCTGAAAAAGATACAAGTAAACCCCAATATAATAACATGCATTCAAAATTATAAAATGGAATTTAAATAAAAGCTCTGAAATAAATAAATTGTACTTGGACTAATTATCTGCCCAGGCAAATGCTCTGCAGAGGTAAATTGGAAGAAGTGTTTTCACTCCTCTCCAAACCCTCCTCCCCATCTTCTCACACAAAGACAAGTTGGTAATGGATGCTAAAGCAAACCAGAGGAGTTTGCAAGTGCCAGTGATAAACAGAATTTGTGATCAAGTCACATCCTGTTGTCCAGGCTTCTGGACTAGCACAGCTCCCACCATACAGTAAAACACTCAGGGTAGTCTTGAATCTCACAAGAATAATTCATTTTACCAGTACTATTACTAGCTTATTTTTTTCCTCTCTCATTAGTGACTAAAAATAGGAAGCAGAGTCCATGAGTCAGCCTCCATATCCACACTCTGTATTGCTCCTACTTCTGTAACAGCAACTGTTACCAATGTCATCATTGAAACAAAACCATGGATTACCTAGGTGTGATTGCTATCTGAGCTAATAACTAGTAATTAAAAGAGTTCACCTGCATACACGTCCTAAAAATAAGAAGCCATAGAGATCCCAAAGAGAATACACAATATACAGACAACTAAAACTAATCAAATATTTTGCAGCCCTTACACACTAAGGTAAATATAATCTTTTCCTAAATTCTAGTTCCAGTAACTATAACTAAACAAGCACGTCCATCTCCAGCTCTGCCTCATTCCTCCTCATGGCTTCAAATGGAGCTAGGCATCTTCCTTTACCAGGGCAAATTATTAGAAAAAACACACCTTGTGCCACATCTAACAGAGGGTGTCTCCCTTTCATTATAATCCAAAGTTACTGACTGAAAGAGTGAAGAACTAGAGACTCCTTCTTCCTGGATTCTAATGATAGCTGGTATAACAGCTTCCAGTCCAGATTGTGCTGAGGCATCTTCAAAGGCTTTGACTTTGTTCCAAAGTGTGAGTAGAACAGACATGGAGAGGAAGTGCTGTTTAATTTTCACCTAACTCTTGGCACATCAGAAAAAAAATACAAGCAAAGTCTAGACCAAAAATGCAAAACCCACATATTTAATCATTTATTAAAGAAATTATCTTTTTGTTAAGTTACTGGTTATGATGTGAACAGAATGATCATAAAATGTCTCTCTTCTGGAAGGAATGAGAGAAGATATCAAGGCATTTGTCTCATTAATTGAATTGTGTTTCAATTGTGTGTCATACTCTCCTTAGAGATCAGCAACATCAAATTGTTTTGTTGACTAATTTTGAAATACTTCTCAACTATTTAGAAGTATAGAAATCAAATAATTTAGCAAGCACAATTTGCAAATCTTATCTTCAGATCCACTGTGATCAGCATTTAGTCTACTCTAAAAGCGAAGGCAAATCAGATCAACAGGCTGAAAGTTGTCTACTATTAAAAAAACAAAGCCAGAAAAATACTATAGTATTTCTGCTCTCTGAATCACCCTGTAGCATTAACAAGGAAACAATCTTTCCTCTATCTTCTCTGCTCTTGCTTAGAGCATATTAGAAATGATCCAGTATGTGCATATAATATATATCTTAAAATAATATCAGCCACAGGATGAACTTCTTCCTTACCTTTTGTTCTTAACCCAAAGTTTCCTTACCTTTACCTGGAGAACCATATTCTGGGCAATATTTAGCTCCAACTCTGCCCGTCTCCTTTTTAAATTCTGTAGCTGTTGATCCGCATCCTGGAAATATATCCAAAGCTCAGCCTTCAACTGTTTGATCTCTTCCCAACCTTGAGACAAATACTGTGAGTGCATTATCTGTTGCTCAATCTAGAAGAAAAGAAATGAAAAGGAGTAGGAATGCTTTAATGTAACTGTTTTTGCAAAACAGAGGACGAATACCATTCTTCCTCTGAGCACAATACTGTACTAAAGCAATTTCTGCACCAGATTCTGAAGGGGCTAATATTATCCACAAAAAGAGTCTTAACCTTCAAAACACACAAAAATTGTACCTATCAAAGGAAATCTGGGTGGAAACAGCAACAACAACAACAAAGAAATTAATTATCATTCACCCTTGAGAGAAGCAAATAACTTCATGAGTGTTTGTATTTCAATGCTCTCTGCCTTCTGTTAGAGCTTAAATTAATTGTATAATTTAGCAATTCTTGCATGCCAAGCTTAAATTAATTGTATAATTTAGCAATTCTTGCATGCCAAGAATATTTTTAGAATATACCCTACATAAAAGTTTCAACTAAACACTTCCATTTAATTTGCTCAGCCCAGTTATTTTGCCTTTTTGTCTCTTCTAAAATGCCAATAAGAAGAATGCTTACCAGATCTGAGCCCATCAATCCTCTTACACCAATAGTGACACAGCTGCTTTTGCTCTAAATACAGCAGTCGGGTGCCTTTAAGATTTAGACACACAACCAGCTTAGTATATCTCGGCACTATACCATCTGTGAGTTCTTGAAAATGTTTCACTGTTCTGTATGTGAAAGGAGAATCTTATTCGGATGTTTGGGGTGTTTTTCAGCTATTCAGTTCTTGGACTGCCATATTTTTATGGGTTATTTGAATTTGTACAATTCCCTTCTCTGGTATGGAATACTGTTACTGTATGTATTAGATTTTTACTCGTTAGAAGTAGTTTCAAAACTTTGGTTATGTATCTGTGTAAGGGAGACTAAATATTTCATGTTTACAGCAAAAGGAATGCTCATAATTCTTCTTTTCTGATAAATTAAGTTTATAGTTCTATTTTAAATGTAAGCATTAAGTGACTTGAAAACTTAAAATTGAGGAACACTTCTATAAATTAATATGCTGAAATAGATGCACTTTGATTGATTAACTGAAGCATCATATTTTTATTGTTATGATGATTATTATATTATTAATCTATTAATATAGGCAAATATGAGCATCAGTCTATTGCTGAATAAATAATATCAATAAAATATGACTCAGATTTAATAAAATACAGAGAAGATTAGACTGAATTGTGTTTTTTAAAAACATAACTTGAATCAAGTTTTCTTTCACAGAATGTTATTTCTGTGGCTTTAGACCAATATCTTGTAACATTGTCTAAGCACCTTCAGCAACCTCAGTTGTGTGTCTTCTTATTAGTACCAGGATGGCAATGTATGGATTTAATAATTAAAAAAAAAAAAAAAGAAGCAGAAAGAGAAAACTATTTAACTATCTCTAAAGCAATACTTAAGATGAAAGTAAGATGACATTGCTTTAAACCATTACCCAATATGACCTTTTTAAAAGGGAACAGATCAAGGCAGTTAAAGCTCTAAATAGGATTAAAAGTGGGTTGTTGTGGTTATCTTGTACCGTTTGTTTTGTTTGTTGAATATCTGCTGCTGTACTCTTCACTGTGGCATCTGACAGGTCACACATGGAGCACAGAAGATCCAAGTATGTATTGGCCTGCTCCTGCAGAGCCCGGAAATGTTTAACCTGAGGGAAGACAACCCAAAAATAAACCCTGAGATTGTGGAAATAATATCTTGTTTTATTACAATCATACATTTCCTTATTTTTACTTTACCTTCTTGTTTTTTACATAAAATTAAATGTAGAAATACATTCTTTTTTTAGGTAAGGTTGCTATGTTATAATTATGGAAAGGAGTAAGCCTTAAAAATTTGATTATTATCCAATTACCAAAGCACTTAGAGACATATGGATTAGCTAGCTTATTTCTTGGATAGAAACACACAGTCTCAACAAGGGGACAGACTTTCCCAATGTGAATGGGAACCAGAGCTTTCTGGGATTATCAACGTGTCCTGTTCCTACAGCTATAAAATTTCCCAGTATCTGACAGATCATGAGAAATTCAGATAAGTGGCACTTAGGTGCTGGTCTCACTGTGTCACACCCTGCTTGCCCTGCCCTTGTAATATTTCTCCCATCTCTAGTATTTCAAGGTGTCTATTAATTGAGATGATGGATGAGACAGCTCCGAATTCCAGCATTTTTAGCACCATACCAGTTTAATTTAAAACCAAGTTACAAATCCAATGTAAAACTCATTGTCATAAGAATAATCAAGAGGCAATGACAGAATTCTTAATGGTCAGTGTGGGCTACAGGCAGTTCTATGCTCTTAGATTGAAAAATTGTTTTAATTGCCTGATAATTGACTCTGTGGCCATGGTAGTGTGAAAACAGGTCTCATAAGGAATGTAGTAGATGGGCAATCGGACAAGCAGAAAGACACAGCCCCTCTGCCAAACACATCTATGCTAAACATCCATATCTGCTAAACACATCTATGGAGTATCTGAGCAGATTTATCTAACCAGCAAACATTTTTCAGGTAACATGTTTCTAAGCATTAAGCAGAGCTAACAAAAGCCCTCTTTGATTTTTCACCTACAGTTATTTTGCATTCCAGGCATTCTTTTTGGGGTTGGGAATGAACATTGAGGCTACACAGCTTTCTGAGAAGGCCAGAAAATATCTAATTTCTAGAAATTTAAATCTCTATCTGAACTCACCTTGTTAAGAATAACTGAGCTTTTTCAAGTGCTAAACTTTTACCTGTTTAACTGCATCTGCCAGGCTGAAAGGTGTCCAAGTAGTCGGCTTTAGCTCTGACTGCACTGTAGACAGCCAAGTCTGGCACTGTTGGAGAGTATCCTGATGATTAACATGCTTCTGGAGCTCATGTTCCAAAGTCTGGTACACCTAAACAAAACATTTTGTCAGTTTATCACATTTTCAAATATCACTATTGTCTTTCTTTTCCTACCTTGAAAACTGCCGATAAAACAGAATTATTAAGCCTTTGATTATTTTAGCCCTTGTACATAAAAGTACCAAGGACTGAAAGCTCCTTAAACTCTCACTGCACCCTGCTAACATGTGAAGAAGATGGACAATATCTAATGCACAGCTTCTGAAAAGAAAAAATAGAGACGCAAATGAAGAACATGCTCTCTTTTTTCTGTATCCAATATTTTTGCATTGACTTCATATAAGATTATTTTTTGTTTGTTTTTGGGTTGTTCTATTCAGGGTTTTTTTGGGGTTTGTTTGGAGGTTTTTTTTGACTGCTAGCTGGATCTCCTAATTGGTTTAACAAAATGACCCAGCTGGCCCTTCTTAACTGCGTATTCTGGTTTTAATAAGAGAGACAGTATTTCCTAGCACATACTTGAGACCTGTTTATGTATGTATGCAAACTATCAACACTAAGACTGCAATTTGCCCCCTAGTTTTTGAAGTAGAAAAGGTCTAATTTTTTTTGCTGCAGCTGCTCAGAAGCTAGTGTAACATGAAGGTAGTGAGCATGTGGCGAGATTAAAGTAAGAACTGATCAGCGACTACTTTTCCTGGTTGCAAGACAACATTTGGATCACAAGGAATTCAACAGTAGCACAGGAATGATGAAGTGCTCAGTAACCTATGGGCTCAATCAAAATGAAAACAGTAGGAAGAGTTTTCTACCATGTAAAGAAATAACTCATAGAAATAATAATGAACTTTACTTTTGAATTGCATAAAAAGAAATTTTGAAACAAGACTTACTCTTTGGGCAGTGCTACATATGGCAGAATAGCTGTCCCTTGTCCCCTGAAGATGGCTTTGTATATTTTGCTTAAATTTTGCTTGAAGATGTTCTGAGCATTGACTGATCAGGTAATCACCTTTACTCTTAAGGTTGTTCAAACGATCTTCAAATCCTGCAATTTCTTCCATGATAGCCTAAGGAACAGATAATATACTTTTGAAGAAATACCTGTGGCAGAGAACATTTTTTCTCCCTCCTTTAAAAACTTATCATCTTCAGATTTAGAAAAAAAATTCAGACAACATGTGTTGTCATAGTCAAGCTACTGGATGGCATGTTCATTATAAAGTCATTGTCAAAAGTATTTACATAAATACCCCACAGAAACAGCAGTAGCACTGTCATAATGTGTATGCTCAGACTGCTCAGATCCTAAGACTACACTTAATCTTCCTTTGTTGCATGCTCTTCAGGGCTTCTCCAGCTTCTCTTGTGCCTAGTAATGCAAATTAAATCTCATGCTGCATCGTATCTCATTCCATAACTCTTTCACAGTGGGCAGTTCCTTCCATTGACTTTGGTGGAGCCAATTTTTTATCTAAGGAGGTTACTTAAAGAATAACACACCAATCAAATTTAATTTGAAGACTTCAGTATTTCCTATTGGAATCTCACTTTCAGGTAGTGGAAGATTGGATTTTGTTCTCTTTTATCTTCTAGGAAGCATTGGCTATCAAGGTATTAAACAATTCTCACTAACAGCAACCACAACAAAACCTTGAATAAAGGCAATGGAGAAAATGCTACAACCTAATAAAATTAGAACCTAGAATTAGAACAACCTAATAGAGGTACCTCTAGTTTCTGCACATTCTTCTCCATTGCTGTTTTTTCAACCACATCAGATTTGATGATCACATTTCTAAAGGTCTTGTTAGCTGATCCATACCAAGAAAATGTTCAATTAATTTTTTTTTTTCAACCTTAAAAGTGCTAGAGCAAAAAATACCTCAGAAGCAAAATGACCAAAATCCAGGTTTTGTGGTTCATTTCCTGGGAACTCCCAGGGAAAATATGACACAGAATTCAGATCAGAGTACAACAAAGTTCTTTGTGTAAATACAGTTTCATCCAAGAAACTAGGCTAACAAGAAGCCAGATTTTTTAACTGCATTAATGACACTGATGCTTTTTTACACAGCAGTAAGAGAAATAAAATAGGGGAATGAAAAATAGAGCTCCAGAGTGGAGGCAAAGAAGAAAAATTCTGTTTTACAAAGGAAGATCACCAGTAGCAAACCCACCTTGTGGTTAGCTAGTTGCTGAGTGATTATTTCAAGATTGTTGCTTTCCATGAGGTCAGGGCTGGCCAATCTGCTGGACATATGTAATAACCATTTCTCACCTTCTTGCAAATCACTATTGTAATCTTCATGTTCTTTTACTCTCACCTCTAAGGTTTCAACATATGCCTGCAGGTCCACAATAACCAAAATTAAATTTTCAGGTAATTACAATAGTTAAAAATAAACAAACCCAAAACAGACCAAAACCCACCAAGAACTTGAAAACATGGTAAGAATTATCATCTAAATTTATATTTCTGTGAGGGAATCTCATATGAATAGACTGTAAAGGAAGACATCAAAGGACACATTTATTCTGTGAATAAATTTCTGTGAATAATTACTTGTGGTACCAAGCAGTATTTTCACTCCAGATGAAATACCATACTTTGAAGACCGAGGAAAACATTTGAGAAAATGAACACTGTCAACTTGACATTAAGTTCACTAATAGTTACTACACACTCTTTGAGAGACTGCACTTGACCTTCCAAATGCCATGGCAGCTGCTTACAGCCTTTGCATGTACCTACTGCCCATGTCTGTGGTAGGCAAATTAAGAATGTAAACACTGACTTAAAAAGTATTTACTCTTTTCAGGAAGCTTCTCTGAATTTCAGCCATCAACATTATATCTAATGCAATGGACATCACTTTTTTGGTACAGAACAGAGGCATGTCTTTAAACTAAAAATCAACCTTGAAAAACAAAATCATCTCCTATTGGTGGATGGATTGGCAATTAAAGGTGCCTAGGTCAAACATAAGTACTAACATGGTTTGCAGAGCTTATCCTTGTTAGGAGTATAACCTATTAAAAGCTTTGGGAGTAATCATACTTTAGGATGTATTTAGAAGCATTAGACCTTTCAAAGTACTACATACATATGGACTAATGAATCAATGTTAATTTATAATGCCCTTGCTGAATTAAATGATATCTGTCTTGCAGTTTATTTTCTCTGATGACTTTTATTCAACAACTGAACTAAACAGTGTTTGAGGAGATCAAGCAGAAACAAGAAAGAGTATAATCTAAGGGCATCTGTCCCTTCAAGAAATAATGTATTTAGAATTCTACTAAACACTTTTAAAAGTAGTAACAATAACAGACTAGTCACTGATACATATCCCCTTAGTGTTACAAAACACAAAGACTTCACCTGCCACACTCAAAATTCATTTCAGCTACTCTGGTTAGATTTATTTATGTAGTTTTCTCCATATTCAAAATCTGCCTGTCACTTCTGTTCCCCCTCCAAAAGAAAACCAAGAAAAACCCTCAACAAAACCCCAAAACTAATTAAAGATAGCTGGTTCTTTGTACAGACATGACAGCATGAAATAAATAGGTAATTTCTTAAAGAAGGGTAAAAATATAGCAAGTTGGAAGAACACTGAGGTTTCTCCCTTTTTACCTTTGTTTTGCTGCAGAGTTCCTGGTAACTGCTCTGAAGGTCTTGAATGTTGTTCTTTGGAGTCACATCATTCACCAGATCACAAAGTGCCTCTCCCTTTTCAATCACTGACTTTATTGAGGGCTCATGAGACAGAACAGTCTGTTGTATGGACTACAACAGAAGCAAGAAGATCACTGGAGATGTATTTCACTAACTTCCCTTTGTATTTCACTAACAGCCTTCTACCATGGATTTTATCATTCTTTCCAGACAGGCAGAACATTTTTAACAAATGCAGGATTCTTTTTGTCAGCCCTGCCCTGAGACAACTTTGCACACACCTGAAAACAACTGCTCCTTTTGAGAGTGGCTAGTAGCATGGCTGACAGTCTGGAGCTGGTGAAGCAAAGGGAGTTCATCTGCATGAAGTGACCAGTGCTAGGGATAAAATTTGTTCAGAGGAACAAACGATGAAAACAGGTAGGAAAGCATCACCAAAGCCATCCCCTTAATGAGATGGTGTGTGATGAGTGCCTAGCACTGTACTCCAGAGAGTACAACTCCCCAGACATCTAGAAAGAAAGCACATAGCTGTGACATAAAACTTGGAGCAGGGAAGCTGGCAAGGAGTACTGGGCAGCTTTAGCGAGAAAGCCTTGAAGTAACACAGGTACTGCTCAGCAATAACCAAAACATTGGTTTGTTGGTAACATCTTTTTAGCTGCAAATGTAAAGCACAGCACTATATGGGCTGCTGTGAGGAGAGTTAACTCCACCTCAGCCAGACGCAGTACACATTTCATGAAACATCTGTAATCCTGGAGTATTTTACAAAAACATCATTGGAAGAAGAAATGGGGTTTGTTGGCAAATTTTCTACTCATTTTTGTGACTGGAAAATAACCCCAAACACTTCATTAAAATCCTAACAAAAACTTGGGAGTTCATAGCAGCTGACTGTCTGGGATATCAGTTGAGCTGGGACATCCAGCTTTAACCAGAAAGCTGATTAAGTCAATGTAAACAGTGACAAGGTCTGAAGTCAAGAAAGACCAACTGATTTCTATTTTCACTTCAACTGCAATCAGCTCTCTTGAGATCAATACAATTACTCATACGTGTATTCATAAAAGAATTTTGCCCCATTACAAGAAATTTTCAGATATGGAAGCCTTTTTAGGACGTTCACATTTCAAATCCAGGGGCTCAGTCTGGTTTGTAGAGGCAGGTATCATGCATGTTTTCATTGATGCTGATTGAGACATCCAGATCAGAAACATCTCATGTACATTGAAGAAACTTGGATACCTGATTGGAGGATTTATTGAGAATCACTAGATTAAAATCAATTCAGTAGTCCTATGAGATAACCCCTTTTTACCTTGTATTTGGACAATTGCGCCTTCTTCTCATAGAGTTCACTCTTTGGCTCCACAGGAGCATGTAAGATGGCTTGGTACTCCATGACCCACTGAGTTTGGGCCTTATACTTGTCTGAGAACTCCTTTACCAGCTGAAGACACTTCTCTGAAGTCATGTGCTCTTTTCTGATGGAGCCAGCCAGCTCTTCAAGCTGTTCCACATGATCTTCAATTTCTTTTCTTAACTGGTCAACTTCGTTTTCTTCCATATATTTTATAGCTCGTTCCCCCTTCTCACGGGCTGATTTCAGTAAACTGTGGCCTATGTCCATATCACTCAATAGCACCTGTGAAGGAAATCTTGGTTAACAGAAAATGTAACTTTTTTTTAACTTTGCTACAGACACAGAAAGAATTGCTAGGGAAAATGAGTGGACTTTTCAGTACAAAATTGCCTGGAGTTAAGGTGTGTCAAGCTAGAAGGAAGCAGATAAAGCAAATACTTCTGCCCTGCACTGGGCTTATGAATTTAAACAGAGAAACTGAAGGCTCCCAGGAGAGCACCTGTACTACAAATTGTGGAACAGCTGAAAGCTTTCCCTTAGCATATTATGTTTAAGCTGCTTAAGCTGCAGGACACATGAGAAGCAACTTTTGAGATGAAGCATGAGTGTATCAATGAAATAGGGAGCACTTCTTGCCACAGGACATAGGAAATACACAGTGCACAAAAAAAGTATACTTGTAGGGAATTGGGAATATGGGAATTTATTTTAAGTTTTAGCCTAACATAAAACAGATACAAGAATGCCTTATGGAAGGGTAGGACTATTATTTAGGACTATATTGTTTAGTTATTTAATTTAATAACAAATTTATATAACTAACTATAAACTTTAATAACTAAGTTTATTTCGATAGCCAAACTATGATCTAATGAGATGTGCTAACAGAAAGTTTTGTACTGTGTGGTCTCATCCTATTACCTTCTCTAGGCAAGGTAAAGTCAGAATTTTGAGCAGCTGTTAAGATGCATGTAAAAATAGAGCCTCCTGTTCAGGAACAGAAACAAAAATTGCATTTAAGAAAGCTGTACCTCTAGTTTCTGCACTTTTTTCTCCATTGCTGTTTTATCAACCACGTCAAATTTGGTGACCACATTTTTGAAGTTCTTGTTAGTAGCTCCATACCAATTTGTGTAAGCACTAAAAGACAATTCTGACTCCTCCATACAGCGAATTTCTTCTTCCAGAAACTTCACTTGCTCCTTCAAACAAACACGGAGGGCAGGGGGAAGAAACAAGGACCAGCCAGACGTTTATCACTGCTACTGGTTTAAGATAACAATAAATTGCTATTTATTAATAAAATCTACTGTACAAAGATAAAACATACAGGCTTTGAGTTATTTAATAAATAGTGGGTAATTCTTACAGGGCTCTTGTGAGGGTGTACATATGGCAATCACCAATGTTAAAACTGAACTAATACTAGACACTGACAATGTTCTTATATTTTGAACTTTGAATTGTGACTTGTCATTACAGTACTATGAGGCAATTACTACTTAAAGTAACCTGAAGACTGCATCGTACCAAATCAAAATTTTCTCCATACTAATTGGCAGCCTAAAAACATTTCTCTAGAGGTCAATTAGCATTCAAGCATACTTTATTCTGAATTTCTCTCCTGAAACTATCAAAACCGATAGTGACAGAGCATTCTACTTTATTATCCTGATTATGCTTCTGTAATACATTTAATCCAATGAAAACTATGTGTATACCTATATGAATATATATGTGAAGGTTGTGCTATTGAGTCTACAGTAATGAATAGACTCAGTCTATAATGTCTAATTACAAAAGCCTGTTTGTATTTGCTTCTTAACTGGCAATTTATGATGTCAAAAAACAATGAATCAGTTTTCATTCCTTACCAATACATGAAGAAGAAGAGTTTGGTAGCGAGATGTAAGCTGCGTAGCCTGACTTCCCATTCTACTTGCAGTGAGATTTTCCTCTAGTATTTGCTGAGCCAATACCCCAACTTCCTCTACATCATCTTTGTAGACTGTAATGTCTTCATGCCACTTCTATGAGAAAGAAATTATTACACGACTGATTCAAACATCTTAAACTATCAAGAATTTAATTGCAGCTAAGTCAGGAAATCATTGAAAAGGAAAACAAATACATGGTTGTAAGCATCAATTTACAGCTGAAAATAAACTAGAATCTGATGGAAGTTATTGTAACAAATATGCTGGAAAGATTTTCATCCCCTATACTGCATTTCATTGCAACAGATTCAATACCTTTCGTAATTCTTTTCCCCTTCAAAAAATAATAGTAGAAATGCAATCTGGACTTCCTATAGATTTCATCTGAAGTTTTGAAGATGACTGTAAAGTGTAACCTGGCTTCAAATCTGCTTCCTGTGTTTTTTCAGAACTATGTCTTCTCATTCCAGTGATTAAAGGAGAATTATTACATCAACACAGTGGAGACTTCATAACACATTTAGTCACATTTTACTCGTTACCATATTAATTCTTTTTCATTCCACTGCTGATCTTTGTACTCAGTTACATCTTCACACACTACAGAACATATGAATTACAGATCTCCCTGCAAGATTTCAACATTGTTATAGCCATACCTCCACCAGCAAAATGGGAGGAACCTGGATCTAGAAGGCACAAAGCTCTCTTGGATACACCATTTTAGTGACTAACTCAGAATAAATTGAAAAGCTTGCAGTCATTTTCACAGTGCAATCAGGAATTGACATGGAAACCTTACAGAGTATTTTGTTTAAGGAATGCCTTAACTGTATTCTTTACCTTCATTTGTTGCAGCTGCATTTCCTTTGTTGCTCTACCAGACCTTCTCCCAGTCCTGATAGCAACTTTCTCCTCCAGGTTTGTTAACCAGTCATTAACCTTCTCAAATTTTTTCTCCATTAACCTCAGTTTGCTCACAGTGGCATTTAATTGGCTTCTTGCTTCAGAAAGCCTGTGCTGATAAACTTGCCAATCCTGCCGTAAGGATTCCAGGGCTCTGTCTTCTATCTGGGGAATACCCCAGGGAATCACCTCCTCTCTGGCATGGACAGCAGCATTCAATAATGCATGTCCTTCTGCACAATGGACCTGCAGCTCCTGTAAAGGCAGAGTTAGTTACATACCCTACATTGACAGCTTTCCTTCACACATGGCAAAAACCCCCTTGGTTCCTCTGTAGACAGCTGGGCATCCCCTTCAGTTATCTATGGTTAAACATATACTAGAGAGTCTTTCCTCTAGTAACACCAGTGACAGCATGCTCACTTACAAAGCACACCAAGTATCACTATTACTGACAATTGAACTGCACAAAATTATTGACAAAGCATGCATTAAATTCTTTCCTCTTCTGCCAAGTTTATCAGTTCTGAAACATTGGCTGCCTGAGCCAGCATGGAATGGATGGAATCCATTCACCACAGCATAAATTCAGAACTTTCCAGATGTAGCAAGCAGACTGTAAGACTGATTCTAAAATTGAATCTCTTTAAAAACAGAGGCTTCAATCTTCTAAAATAAACAAACCCATTTATTTTTACGTATGTTTGAGACAACACTGCAGACTAATTTTTGATACCATCTTCTGGACATATATGGCATTTTCATGCTTATTAGAACTTAATCAGAAAGTAAAATGTGATTCAATCTGATTAGAAAACATAACAAGGAATTTACCTTAACAAAACACAGTTGCGTTTCATCTCAGATTTCACTTGAGAAACATATCCAGATTTTCAAAATGGGTTTTGTAGAGTAAGTATAATGAGCAGAAATATATGCAGAGTCCCTGATTATACAAAGACCCTCTCAATATCCTGAATAAGGTAATAAACATTTCATATCTCACATACATACTTCGTGTTCCTTCAACAACAGGTATTCATAGACCTAAAGCATTTCAAGTCAGCTTAAGATAACAACTGGGTAATTAACTGAAGCACTATGGAGCCCCTTTCACTGAAGTGAGTCAGTGGTAGTCTTCCCACCTTTCTATGGGAGCCAGCCTGCATGACTGGAACTGCCTGAAAGCAGGTGCACCTGCACTGTCAGCAACAGAAGATGGAACACCAATGAAAATACTTCCATATTTTATGAAACACGCAGGGAAAAGAAGAGATAGACCAATATCTAACACAAATTCAGTACTTTCAGGAAAGGATTAGTATGTGCTTGGAGATTTCATTCAAGGCCTGACACTTCTTTCCAGAAATGAGCAAGAATATTTCCACTATCTTTTTAGTATCATTTTGAGCAACAAAGTGTTCATATACTTGAAATGCAATTTCAAGTGGTTCTCAAGACAATTTTTGTCTAGCAATAAATGTTATTCTGTTACTATACCATCACAGGATTGAAATTTTTTTTTTTTTTTTTTTTTTTTTTTTTTTTTATTTTTTTTTTTTTTTACCCTTAGGGTGTCACACATCACGTACCTGTAAATCTCGGAGTGTTCCCTCCTGTTCCTGGGCATCACCATCAAGATGTGATAAACAGTCAAGTTTTTCCTGCTCCTTCTCCAGCCATACTTCAAAGGCCTTCAGATTTCTTTGGTATTCTTGGTGTAAGGTAAGCAGTCTTTCAGTTTTTGTTACAGCCTCCTGCATATAAAAATATTTACAAATATGTATAAATATCTTAGTGCATTGTCAAACTAAGGGAACATAAACTCCATCCATTCAGCCCAAGGGAAAAGGTTTGTATCTGATACTGTACTTTCCAAGAATTCAAGAGTACTTGAATTCTGAAGTTGACTTAATCAATTACAGGGAAAGAGGAAGCACATGTAGGGGTAAAAATACTTATCCCAGAAGGTAAGCTTGTAACTTCTGAGATTTAGAGTTTTGATCTGGGATTACTTTTAAAAAACACCATAGTGTTAAATAACAAAAGACTTTCTTGGTTTTTACTGCAATTTAAATTAACTTTGCTGAAGTGATTAATAAGCATATGAACTTAGAAATGGCATTTTTTTCTTTTGCATGACTTTTTTTTTTGCAAATGGAATTGGAATACTCTATTAGGAGTGTCTACTATCTTAGGTTTGAAGATATTTGCAGGCAGTCCCTACAGAGCACAGTAAGAAATGGGCTACAAGTCCTCTGTGTATGTGGCTGAGCAACTAACAATAATTTCAGCACTAAAATATTACCATACCTGGAGTACAGAAGAAAAGGTGTCATACATTGGCACAAGATTAGTGTTACTAAGTGCATGAAAAATATTCTACATGTAATTCACATCCTCTAAGAAATGATGGGAATGGGGAACCAAGTTCTGATGGAGACAAGACAGGCTGCATTTGAAAGCAGAAGGCTCATAAAATAATAAACCTATGAACCTACTGTCTGCTTTACCTCTTATTTCTAACGGGTCTGTCTAGTAGGAGAAAGGAGGAAAACAGGAGTCTCATCACAAGTCTTTTACAAGGCCTGTCCATGCTCAGAAGTGGGAAGGGGAAAAGAGAGACCAGTTTTCTTGCCTCTCAGCAGGGACTTAGGAAATTACAAGTCTTGATCTGCTCAGATATGGGCCATAAACCCTTGCAGAATCTTGTAAGGTTTCCTGCCTGGCCAGAGGATTAGTGATTTCAACATTCCTTACTTTCCAGCTATTTGCTTTGAACTTTGAATTTCTTTCTAAGAGTTGATTGCACTCTTGATACTTAAACCATCACCACAGTTGGGATCAGGGAAGACCAGTCATCTCGGATATTAGGTGGAAGAGAAAGAAGGAATGCTTCTTGCTACATGGGGTAAGATGTACAGAACTCTTGCCTCTGTGAGCCACCATCCATTTCTTATTGTTCCCATGCTGTTGCTTAAGCTGAGCAAACACAGGCAGCCTGTATAGCTTTGTGCAGGAGAAAAAGGTAATGACCAGGGCATCCCCATGCTAACAGGAATAGTAGGTATTTACCAGAATTTCCCAGGATTTATGTGTCTCTTTGGCAAATCAGAGCAATTTTATTCACTCAAGGTCAAAAGAAAGACAGAGCATGACATTTTTTTGCAGCTGTGGAAGAGAGGTCCACAAAACACTGAATCGCTTATGTGTTTGAAAAACTGAATTTTGGCTGGATTTTTAATTTTGTCATTCTACATGACAAAGGCATCACTGAGACAACAGAATTCAATTTTACTACATTTCTGTTCTGAAGCAAAATTGGCTGTCTGAGCATGCATTAGTCATTATTTAATTATCACAGAAGAACTTGTATTAACTGGAGATAATCACCTAGCTTTATTTCTCTCACCGGGTCTTTTATTATCTCTTTTTTGCCTTTTACCCTAAACCCCATTCTGATCTTAATCTATGTTCTGATCTTTTCCAGATATAAAATATCAATATTTTTCAGTAAATGTAGTACTTATCACACTTGTGTCAGTTTACTTGCTAATAAGGTTTGTGTTCTTTAATAAAATCTCTGTAGCTGTCAACCATTTGTGAATCACACAACTGACTGGTAAAATTTGCAAACATACACTTATGCAAATCACAGGTTCAAAGATTTTTTCAACATTTCAGTCACAATGAGTAAAATTATACTTGTGCTGAAGTCAATGAACCTTTTGACATGGAGTTCCTCAGACTATTCTCCTGATTTTTAGAACCCTTCTGAAAGATCTGAAGCTCAGTAAAGGAAGACAGATTTATTAATCACCCCAGTAGGTGTCTGTTACATTAAGTTACAGCTGTCCCCAAATTCTTAATCCTCATTTAGCTGTAAAATAAATGAAAATATTTTTTCCTTGTTGCTAACTAAATTATGAGTGCTATGAAGAAAAACTGTACCTTTGTTTTTTCTTTGAGGAGCTTATATCTCTCCTGAAGGTCTTGCAGCTCAAGCTGAGCAATGTAATGCTCAGTCATCCCCTTTCCTTTCACTTCAATGGTCTCCAACAGGCTGTTATGACTCAACACCTCTTCATTGAGTAGCTGCAAAATAGAAAGAGAAGAACACGTAAGGGGCACCATTAAAACAAGACCACAGATTATTCTTGCAGTTAGTTAGTTTGTTTTATTTCCTCTCAGGTGTTATGGAATTTTTGATGGTTTGTTGTAAATCAAACACACCTCTGCTTTGCTGAGGGCAGCTGTTTTTTCCCTCAGTTCAGCATATTGCCTTTCAGAAGCGTTCACACTTGCTTCTACTTTTTCCATCCATCTGGAAAACTGATTAACGTCTTCCTGGTAACTTGTCCATTTGGAGAGAGCTCCTTCCAGTTGACTGTAATTTAAAAATACATATTTTTTGTGATAGTGGAAGTTCCCATGCTATTTGAGCAGTGAGATATAGTCATATACAGATATTCTAGACTGTATTTAGGAGAGAGATACATCACAAGATAAGCAATCTGTTAAAATCCTACAGGTTTTAGCTGTTTGACTAATAAAGAGAAATTAAGTTTTTCAAACCTGGGATATTAAGTGGATCTGTAATTTATGTAGCTAGCTGACAAGTTCTAGCTTTAGTAAATAAATTGCAACTGAAAGCATAAGACCCAGAATCAGAAATTTTCTGCCCCTTTACCTACATTCAAAAGTTGCTGCATTCTAATATTTAATTATCTTTGTTTCTTTAATTTGAAATATTTGCAACAATTGATGCTCCACCAAAGAAATCTCCATTTTTTCCTTTATATTTCTTTATTCTATCACTAGGAACCTATCACTAGGTTCTATCAGCACTATTGGAGACTGTAATTTACAGTATGTTCTTTGGAATGCTTGCAAGTGGAAAACCAGGCAGGATCTTGACAGAGCAACCATTAATGTCCATGAAAAAATCTTCGCATTTCTGAGAAGTTTTCAAAGCATCAAGTGCAACACAAAGTAAAATATTCAAGATTATGAAATGGAATCCACTTTTAAGAGTAAATTGACAACAAGTGTTAATAAAGCTTAGATCCCTCACAGTTTCTAGTTTTTTCACTAGGAGGAGTTCTTCTAGTTCAAATGAATATATCAAAACTTCTAGACCCGAAGTGTTTGGCATATACAATCATTTCACATGAATTTGATTCTTGTAACCATAAAATTACTTTTCAAGAGTTTTGACAGTGCTTTGTTACTAAGCATCATTCTGCACCTCACTCGTTTTTTACCTTTTGCACTGGATACAAGCAGACAGAAGAGAAGCCCAGCTGTCCTTCAGATTTTGCAATTGGCCTTCAATCACTGGTACTCCCTCCAGAGAAGTATTTTGCAGAACAGATTCTCCTCTAGTCAGAACAATTTTCATTTGGACTTCTTTTTCTTGTTTCACTGCTAGAAGGCCCTAAGAAGTGAGTGATATATTTTTTTTTTTTTTATCATTACCTGGACAAGAATATTCTAAGTAGCTTTAATGGAACACGACCTGATCATATTTAGCAGCCTGTAGTGAACTGGAAAATGGACAGTGGGGCTCACAGCTGGGCTTTGCAATCAAAAGTGACTTTCAGCGGGTAGGTTCAGGCTATTAAAAAACCCCTTAGTTGACAGGGAAATTTTTGTGGAATTTGTGTAGGTACTTAGAGTATATCAAAGAAGGTACTGTTCAGTGAAAAGGCTGACATTCCAAAGGAAACATCACTCAGATGGAAAACAGGAGAATGCATTCATAGAGACAACAAGATGTAATGACAAAGCACTTCCACAGAGCTGAAATACAGTTCTACTGCTCCAAGATGTATTTGCAACAGGAAGGTATCAACAAATAAAATCTGTCATCAATGTCAGCCTAGGGACTTCAGCTCCTGGAGCTGTGCAGTTGCCAACTCACAGTTTCTAACACTACGTAGTCATGAAAAACCTGAAAGCATGAACCCAAGAGATTCAATGAATAAAAGCCAAAACATAACTTTAGTATTATGCTTATCTTTTGCTTTTTGACCTATCCTTATAATTTTCAAGATTTTTGGCTCAGAATCCAAGACATCAATAAAATAAAAAGTATTGTCATCTAAATAGTGCCCTTTAACATTATTGTGTTCTGTTATCAACAGATGCTATTTTCTTAACTGTAGTCACCATTTTAAAAGCAAACAATTATAGGAAAAGATCTGCTGAATCAACTGTATCACCTGTAAGATCTAGGAATACATACTGAAATATACTAAACTAACAGAAATTACTATCGTCCTTCTTCCATTTAACCTTCATCAGCCACACAACATCTTTTGAGTACTTCAAGAATTTTCATAGATGCATTCTCCATGTCATTAAGGTCTTTATCTACTTCTAAGAGAAATGTTCTAATAATGAGCTCTTCCTGCTACAAAAGGAGTTACTTTTGAGTTAACTGAAAATCAGCATCTGAGCAACAGCTAGACTAATATGCAACAACTAAGTATCCTATACTTGTATTCTTCATATAGATCTAAAAAGAGCAGGTTTTGGACTCTTGTTTCCATACCTCCAGTTTTAACATCCGGCTGTCCAGAACACTCTTGTCTGCAGTAGGATGAGAGTAGGAATCCAGCATGTGAACTGCATCATCAACCCAGTCCTGGAGGTCCTTGACACTCTGTAAGAACTGCTGGTGCTCTGCTACAATCCTATCCATTCTGGAAACTTTCTCCTGCAATTCATACAGCAATTAGCACCAACAGCTTTTTAAGGATTGTCTATTCCCCATATCAACTCATGGACTTTAGAACGAGTCTCATCAACTATACACAGAAGTTTACTTCATATACTGATAATTACGAGTACACTTAAACATGGAATGAATTTTGCATACACACAGAAACGAATTGTCCAAACATAAAATACAAATGAAAAATTCAGAAATGTAATTTTTTATTTTCTAAAAAAGTTGCAGTTTTCTGGTTTTGCTTTTTCTTAAACATGTGGTAAATAATATCTATGCTCCATGTCAGTGTTGAAATGGAAGCTAAATTGTGAAATCGGCCAGTACAATGACAAATTTAAGCCTGAGAAATTACACCACTGCAGCAATATTAATTTGTTGATATTTGGAAAAGACCTGTTTTCCTCAATGACTTTCACTGGTAAAACCATTTTTCTGAAAAATCACTGACACTCATACAAATCAAAAACAAATGCTGAAGTTACATTGCTAAAAGGCTTGAGGTGAACAAGAATACAGGGAAGATTGTGCTTTTTCCACTGTGACAGAGAACTAAGGTCAAGTCAATGTAACAGACTTTAGAAATTACTGAGAGGGATCTTTCTCAAGATCCATGGCTATCCAAAAAGTTTCAGGATTTCTCTAATAGGTTGGGTTATATGTATCCTGCACCTTAGATGACTCCTGCTCATCTTGACATCTCCTACAAGTTCTGCTCATATAAGCATATGTTAGTAGCTCATGCATCTTTCATTTTTTCATTTTGCAGACATGAAAATTTATTATGGCCATATATACAATCATTTTTAGTAAGTCAAAGATATGCTTTATAACTGTTACTTCTACAGAAAAAGTAGGAATTGCCAAAGTAGCAATCCCTTAAACACAAACACCTTCTGGATTAAATTGTTTTTCCAAAACATATTTCCTATACTATTAATCATTCTAGTTACTGTAGCAACTGTATGCCTATATCAAGCCTTCTTCATGACATGAACTTAGAGAAAACAGTCTTAATGTGGAGGCCGTCTTATTTGTCTACTCTAGAGAGTTGGTAGAACTATTAAGTGGTGAAGTATGTGAAGCACTGCCCAAAAAAAGTTATGTTAACTCAGTTCTTGGTCTGATGGTTTAGAATTTGGCCTATGCTTCCCTTTGAACATTCAAAAGCAGCTTGAGAGGTAATTTTTTTTAGAAGACCAATTTAAAACTTTTAGGTGAAAATAGTTACAATGCCAATAATCATCATTATAGGATTAGACAGAATAACAACTTGTCTGAATCCTATATTTTCTAAGAAAAACCCCACCTCTGCTAATTTTTGAAAAAAACCTCTTTCAGATGCCACTTATTACAAAACTAAAATGTCTTCAGTGCTTGAAAGAATCAAAATCAAGTCTGATTATTTTATTAATCAGGTGGGGTTTACTTCTTATTCAGTATACTTTTAAATAATAATTAGAAAAAAAATCAGTTACATTTTGTTGACAGTCCTTACTCTCCACTCCTAAAAGTCAATGGGAAAGACAGAATAGCTCAGACATATCACAGAGCAGGCAGGCAAGACAAGTGCAGTGTTTCACATTTCAGTCTTTATTTTTCCCCACATACATCAAAGGAGTTGCTTCAGAGCACGTACACTGGATGCATTACCTTTGTCAGATTGCTTAGAGTAAGATACTGAGAAGACAACTGAGACACTCTGCGCATAAAGCTTTTGCTGACAGCTTGTTCTTCCCACAGCTGCTGAGCTTTCTCTTTTAGCCTGTTGAGCTGATGCTCGTGGCAGCTTATTTCCTCAAGGACAGACTGTAAAGCACAAGCACAGTAATAATAAGAGTGGGTGCAAGAAAGCAGGAAATAGAGACGCATGAAGGTGCCATGAAAAATAGAAGTGACATATGGCAAGCCTGCTGAGAAAGGCACACCATACGGTTACAGCAGTGGAGCAGCATGTCATCAGAAACGTGGAGATGCAAAACTTGATGGAACAAGATCATCCACAGCAAACCTCAAAAACAGTTCCCATCTTATTTAGAGGTCAGGATGCTAGAATGATTAAGCTTTTGTAAGTAGCCAATGAGGCCAGGAGGATGGGACAGGAAGGTCTGGCTGTGTTAAGAACTCTTATAAGTCACCTGCAGCTTTTGCTGTTCTCTCCTCTTGGAAGGAAGATCATGGAGCCGACTGCTACTTCCTTGTACTATCTTCTCAGTTGTGGTCAGCCACTCTTGCAGAGGCTCAGCAGTTGCTTCAAAGTCCTTCATCTGGATCTTTAAGTTCTAGGAAGGAATGCAAATTTCAATGAATAGTCCCAGTGCACTCAACATAACTAATTCACACAACACAGATCAAGCACACAAAACGGATATATAATTGTAGACAAATTATACACAACTCTTCAAATAAATTACATCAGCTCTGCCTGTTACTATACCACAAACACCAAAACAAAAGTTTGATAGGGCACACTTTTAAAAAGCAGAACAGAAGCAACAATGTACTACACAGCTGAGAGGAGGCTAAAGCAAATTTCTTTTGATTGGAAAGCTTTACAGATGTTATGACTTAATCTAATCCTAATTCATGTAACTAAGGCAGCATGAATAAAAGCTAATTTGGGATATGAGTTATCTAATATCTTAATTCAGTCATTCACAGTGACCCCTTCTTTTATGGGGTGCCATTATTTCTAGGCAATGTCTAAATTCAACCCAGTCCTGGGGAACACTTCTGATTATATTCTTTTTTAGAGTAAAATTTTGGCCATAAGAAAGTACATTAAAGGCATATGAAGGCATTCCTTCAAGGCTTGCATCCTTTTCTTGTAGGCTTATTCTGCATTATTTAATAAAAGAACATCTGAAATAACTCATGTGGAATATAAACCTGAACAGCATAGCTCCCATGCCTTAGTTATTTTTATGTATTTTTTCCCCCAGACATATTTAGTTTTCTTTGCAGCTACACCCGTATCACTTGAACATCCTAACAAAAAACTAAGCCTATGAGACTGAAAAATGCTTGACTCAAAAAGACTAACCTCTGAGATCATCCTCTTTCCATGGCAACCTTGAGATGAAGAAAAGTAAGCCCTTGCTACCTGAGAATTTTCTTTGAAATGCTTTCCTACATAATGCATTAAGTGTATTTAAACTTTTTCTCACCTGTCTGGGCACCATTGGTTTGAAACAAGAATGCCCAGGACTTTAATTCTCCTCTGCTGTGCAGGGAATTTCAGATGAGACCTTTTGACCTTAAAACCTATGACCTCAAAATGTTTTTGATTTTAAGATATTCACCACATAGTGGTTGAATTGTGAGTTCTGAACAGAGAAAGGCACTGGCATTTACTTAAAAAGTTGCTCAATTAAATAAGTACATTTCACCTATTTGCAGTAAGAGAGACAACATTTACACACTCTACTGTGACTATTCAATAAGCAGCTGTGTCAGAAACCTCTACAAAAACAGTTTTTCAAAAAGAAAATGTGTTTTAGTAACCCAGTACATTTGATGAGACTACTGAATTTCAGCATCTGCTGTCTTTGATTCTGAACAACAACCGTTTGCATGAAACACCCCACTTTAAGTGAAATCAGGTCATAAAGATAGCAAAAGTAAACAAAAGTAAAATGCAAGCAGAATTAAGACTTCTTAAAAACATCTACTTCTTAGTTCTGTCACATAATAAACACTCACAGCTATATACAAAATCTAAACTGTGCTGTTTGAAACAGAAGCAAAGAGGAAATTTAGATCCAATCTTTCCTCACTGTGACTGGTTCAATACCTCCAATGCAGATTTCTTCTGGTGGAGTGTGGTGATAAAATTTTTCCAGTCTTCTTTAGCAGCAGCACATTTGTCCTGGATAACTTTAGCCTTTTCCTCTGGTAAAACAGAGCACAGTAGTTCTCCTTTGGATGCCACCAGGTTTAGCTTTTGTTGTCCATTCTCACTTTCTGATAAGAATTCCTAAAAATAGTAATAAAAAAGCTAATTGGTGAACTTTGGGTCCCTATAAAGTCAAGCTGCTAGAAAACTTATCAATTATGAGAGTTTACTGTTTCTGCTTGTTAACATGCTAATGTATCTTTCAGTAAATTCATTTCAATATTGTTTGTATTGATGAGATTCACAGATAACAGCCACTTGATCCAGAAATGAAAGTGTATGAATAATGTATATATTAAGACTCTAGGATTACCTGTATTTTCTGTATTTCATGAGACAATTGCCAGTGATTTAGTTGATATTATATTCCCTTAAATATCCGTACTACAGAAAGTGATAAAAGTTTCATTTCAGGGAACCATTATCCCGACAGACATAACACAGGAGCCCCCTCAGAGGCACACACTGGACCAAATCCCTGCCCATGGGCAAGCTCCAGCTATGCTGGACTTGCCATGAGCATGTGGTGGTGTGGGCTGAGGCTCAGAACCTGACCAATGTCCAACCTGTGTGATTTATGCCTCTGTATCCTTAATTTGCCTTCCCTGTTTAGAAGTATTTTTCTTCATAGAAATCTTGCACAGTACTGGTATGCAAGAAATGTGTGAAAAAAATGCAGGTACAAAAATTATACAGAAATGTAGGGAAAGAGAAAGATTTTAAAATTCCAATTTATTGGGATAATCTCTTTGTAACCTTTAATTATTAAAAAACTTTGTGAGCCTTTAGAACTCAAAGAAATTTAGTAGTCTTATATAGAAATATTTTAAACTGTTACTATCATGATTATGTAATACACATAATCATTAGGTTACACCCATGCTCAGGAGTAATAGGCCTGATGCCAAAATTATTAGGTCAGGTTCTGATTCTGTGCTACAATAGAGGTCTTAGTGGAGAATGCAAAGGGTCTGTTAACTTTGAGATACTTGGACTATAAATTCTGGCTATATTAAAATGAAACATATTGGTGACTTAATGATGCAAAATGTGCTGACAGGCAGAATGTTAACTTTTAAAGAAAAACAAAATTTCAGGTTTATACAGGTTACCAAGATATCTTTAGAAGTCCTAAAAGCAGTCCAAAAAAAGTTTATTTCACCTAAGGCAGCTTTCACAGAGAACAAGAACAATGTTTTACATTATGAAGGGGCTGAAGTGATTACAAAGAAAAAAAAAAAATCCACTGTTGAAAAAAACCCAGCCTCGCTAAAACATTTATATTTAACATAAAAAATTACCAAGACTTTTTCCCCTTCTGAAGATATTCTCAACATGGTGCAGTCAAATATTTGATATATCAAGACAGAATTACTTGGGTATTTAAGTAAACCACTTAAGCAAAGGAAAGTGACTACACGAAAACGAGGAAGAAGTGATTTGGCTTTTGATGTTTTCTGAGAAACAGATATGAATTTCTTCTGTTATATTATCTATAAAGGTGTAGCAGCCGCATTAAATAATTCTCTTTTTGTTATTTTCAGTTAAAATGATAGTTATATTCTATTAATAAAAGTATTTCTTTCAACTGATCTATTAAAATATACTTTCAACTGTCATTCTTTTCCACAGAACTGTTAGGGCTTATTTTAGTTTCATGTGAAAAATATTCTTTTTAAATGCCTGCTTACACTGCATATAATTTAACTCTGCTCTTATACCATAAGGGCTCCACTTCTATATATGACGAAAAACATTCACATAATTGTGAAATAACTCCAGGTACTAAGACTCAATTCTGATATCATTCTGATTTTACAGTTCTCTCCCACCTAAAATACATTTTTTTCCCACTGTAAAAAAGAAACAGACTAGGAAAAGTATTATGACACATAACTACTCACAAACTGTAGCCCAACAATTAAACTACACAAAATAGAAAAACAAAAGCATTTATTTCTTTGCAGTGAGTCACCTTTAGTGTTAACAGTAACAACATTAACAAAAGCAGTAATTAATCAAAGAAATAAATACGAGCTGTACATGAAACTGGTCTCCCTTAGACTAGTATTTTACTGCTATAAAGTTACCTGTATTTTCTGAAGACTTGCTGAAGCTTCACTGATGTTTTGAGGCACGTCAAAGCATTTGGCAGTAGTGACTCTGGCATTGACCAGCCACTGCTGAAAATCCCTGAAAGCCGTCCGAAATCTTTGCTGCAAGATCTGCTCTTTGCTCTGACATCCTTTTGAAGCTTGCAGGCAGAGGCTGGGTTTATCACATCAGGGAAGAAGAAGAAAGCGAGGGAGGGAGGGAGGAAAGGCAGGACTCTGTTAGGTGACAATGCTATTATTCTGTTCTCTGAAACACAATGGTAAGGGTAGGTTAACCTGGATTCCTCCTACCAAATTTATGCACTTAACTGAGGCACCAGGAAATCCATTAGAAGCTTTCAGTTCTCAAAAGTGAAGCATGTAAATTGGGACATAGTTGTCACAGATATGACAGGTACAAGTGTTTCCAGAGAATGACTCAGTGCACCTAAGCATCAATGTATTCTGCAAGTCTCTTTCTCTCTCTAGGGAGAGGGTGCAGGTCTACAGCAAATAAATTTTAACTTCTGTGGCTCTGCTAAGTCCACAAGGTTATAAAGGATCAATCTGACTCATCATACCCTCCTGCAGCTACAGAAGCCAGAAGCTGTAACTTCCTGCAAGAAACAACAGAAGCTTCTGTCTGAAATGCAGGCGTCACACTCCAAAGCAAATCAGAGTGCCCTGAGAAAAGGCAAGAAAGCAAGCAAATGCTACCTTCCCTAGCTAGTTCCTGTTTCAAGAAACCAACTAAACAAAGAGGAATAATCTGAAGGACAAAAGCAAGAAAAATATCTGAACTAGATGGCATAGATCATTCTCCTTCAGACAAATAAGACATACTGCTACCTCACTTTTTTGCAAGGACTCCTGTAATACATCAGGTATAGATGTACATTTAATTTCAGCTGAGTTTAGCAGCATAGCCTGGCTTTGAGAAAAAAAACCCCAAAAAATGAAATTACTCTTTTGTATAACTTTTGTTGACACCAAAATCAAAATAATGACTCTAACTATTGCATATGTCTGTCTCTAGTTCTAAAATTCTAATTAATGGTTCCCTGAAAGACAGCTCATCCTCCCCCCACCTCCCCACAACATTGAGTCTAAACAAGATGAATGCGTACCTGTTATACTCTTTAATCAACCCTGATACTTTTGAAGAGTGAGTACTTAAATCCCTGGAAAATCTACAAAGATCATTCAACTGAGTTTTGATCTCATCTGTCATTTGTTCAGACTTTAATAGAGCATCCAGTGTTTCCTGTTAAAACAAAATAAATGAAAAAGATTGGTGAGTAAATATAAAAAACCCCACAACTTTTTAATCACAGTTTATCAGAATTTAAAATAATTCATTTATGATCTATATGTTTACTTTCAAGAGTATTTTAGCAGTCAAGTCTACAATACCTTATTTGAAATTATGAGCTTCTAGAGACCAAATTTCTGGATGTCTCAACTTCCTTAGCTCAAAATGTTCATGAAGCCCATTTTGAGATACAAATTTCATTCTAATAAATGAGCAATAGTATTGTCAAGCACCTGTACACATATAAAAGTACATACATTCAGAGAATAGCAAATGATATGTGTTATATAAATACAATTATCCTGTTGCCTTGAGTTTAACAGGTTCAATTAACTTTTTTTTTGCCTTCTATCCAGAAAGCAAATTTATGGACAAAGCTTTTTAACAGCTTCAACTCTTCACAGATGACTTCATAATTTAAAAGTACAGCTGCTCACAATCCTGTGAGAGTAACTGGGTTACTGCCTGTCATTGATGCACTGGGATGGTTTTTGGAGACAGCTAAGCCAACAACAATAAAAAAAGAGATTTTGTTGGCTTGGCTTGCATCACAGGGAGAGGTGTGATAAGTAATCCAACAAAAAGCGTGCTTGATGATGTCCACAGCATCTCCACTGCAGAATCCTGCCAGCTACTCCAGCACAATGAGCAGTGCAGTCTTGGCTCCTTGCCTCACTAGGAACAAAATTCTTCAAACATTCCTCTCAGACTAACAGCAGAGGTTCTGCAGTCCAGGCAGACCAGAGCATTTGGCATGTACAGAATAGTTTGGCTAAAGTGCCAGTCTGGAAGAAACTTACAATAGAAACTTGAGAAACAGATCATATGAAGGTGAAGATAGATTTGAACAGGGACCTGAAAGTGGGATATAAGGATGTCCCCAAAACACATTTCTGAAGATGCATACATACATACATACGTATATATATATATACACATACACACATATTCAGAAGGAAATAAGAGCATGATTGAAAATACACATAGTTAGCAGTTCAGCACAAAATTGAATGTTCAGGAAAAGTACAAATGATATTTTACTGCAGCAGATTTTCAGGACTCCCCTGATTTACATTATTCACTATCATATTATGGACGATCTTCTTTGAGCCACTCATACACCAGAAACCTCTTCAATCATGATTAACAGATACTTGAAATAGTCACTTGTTTCAATGCCATATAAAGTAGCATTTGAAAAGTAATTATGTAAGAGCAATAATACTTAGGAAAATACCCTCAAACTACTTTTTGCTTACGTTACTTTACGTTAAACTACTGAAACCATTATTTTGGAAAGCATTAGAAATAACACTACAATGGACATTACCTAAACACAAGATGTCACAAATTGCCAAGGGCAGGAATCACCATAATGAATTATTAACAGCCCCCTTTTTACATAAAGAAAGCATCTCTTAAGACTAATACAAGGTTAGAACTGCCTGTTTTCAACACAATTTTTCAGTTTCAAACAACCTACCTCAAAAACTACTAAGAGGTTATTCTGATTATGTACAGCCTCAGGCATAGCTTAGTAACAAACAGGAGCTAAACAGGGTAAATTTGACTATGGCATTTTTCCATACAGTGATATCACTGTTGCAGCCAGTTTGGATTTAATATTGAATCTGACAATTATAAAAATAATTTGCTGAATTCCAAGCACAAAATCTGTTGCTCTAATGTTGCACATTCCTAAGGGAACACAGCTTCAGTACAACAGAGTAGTAGAATGATCTTGCTAAATCTGCAAATTAGGAAATGCATTTTTAATTTGTGGCCTTGGCTAACATGGCAACAGAATCACTGTGATACAACAGAAATGGAAACTGCAGTGCTATTTTACATTCACAATAGGGCCTTTCCCTGGGGTCCAAAAAAATGGGAAGATTACTGTCACATTTCCTCTAACTATAAATAAAATTACATAGTGGGTCTGTGCATAGTTACCTCATGAGATGCTTCTGCATCTTCCACATTAGCCAAAGTTTACAACTGTCTAATCTAAATAAAGTGTTTTTACATAGAGCTACAGTACATGCGTATTATATATACTACTAATTAAAGCAATATCCTTTGAATCTAATACTTCTCCATTTATGAAAAAAAAAATGCCTGGTGTGTTGATAACAATCCCATGTATTCCTTTCCTTTTTAAAAACACATGTGTATGGAACACTTTGCATATTTTTGCAATTATTTGCTTCATCTTAATGCCCTCTTTGTTACTTCTACAGACACATAATGGCACTCAAGCTAGCAGGTTTCATAAACCCATGCAAGGAATTCTGTGAAAGAGGAAGCCACAGAAATAACTTGGCATGGACCCTGCAGAAGGAGATTAATAATCTCAGTTCAAAGAAAAGGTGTTCTGGGGTTTTTTGAATGTGACTTCAGCCAAGGGGTCAGAAAGTAGGCAATACACACCTCTCTCCCTCTACTGAAACTGCTTTATTACAATGCTGCACTGAAAGAGAAATACTGTGTATCTTTCATCAACATGTGTGATTCATTGTGGTTGAGATACTTACAAACATGTGTCTAGATTGTTGCAAATATGTGAATATATTTACATGGAGGGGTTGTGATACATACATGGGGAATTTTTTGCTAGGAGACAATCAAGAACAGAAACAACCTCTAGTTCTCTAAATTCTACTGCATTCCAAAGCAAAGCAATTAGCAATTAGATCAGTTTCCAGATTAGCTTCTTTAAATATTGGACAAGATCTCAACGTGCATAATGTAGAGGATATTTCAAGAACAGGAAAGTATGAGCCAAATACCTTCCTGACAAATTTTAATGGCTTCGGTTTCTTACTTGGCTTTTAGGAAAAGCTTCACATTTCCTCCATCAAATGCTACTCTGGCTCGAACCACTGAGCAACTTGGAAGCGCAGCCCGGAGCCGGTGTGCCAGCTCCTTGGCTTCGTCCCAGGGGCAAGCCCTGGGTTTAACACCTAAAATCCAGGCAGCGTTTGCTAAGCCTGGTACGGCAGAGGCCAAGGGGAGGGACATCTTCTGCCAACATCGCTCGCTGTGATCACAGTAACACAAAGAGTTTGGGAAGTCGGGGTTTCACGGAAATATCTTCCGCAAGTATTGATTTTACGATGTACTTGATAGTCCCGCCTGGCGGAAGTTTCCTGCCCGCGGTGACCACACATGTACGGCGAAAAAGCCGCTAGGAAAAGAGACATGCCCTTACTTTCTCCTTGCGCCAGCTCTCCACCACCTCGGCGTCCGTGCTGCNCCAGCGCCTCCACTCGGCTCAGCCGGCCCGCGCCGCTCTGCCGGGACTCCACCAGCTCCTGCGGGGCGACATCGCCATGGTAACCCGGGGGCCGCCACATCGCCACGGCCGCGGACGGCGGGGCCCGCCCGGGGGGCGCGTCCCAACCCGTCCCGTCCCCAGCGCCCCGCACCGCCCCGAGCCGCGGCTCCCTGACAGCAGCGATCCGGGAACCGCGGGGAGTAAAACCCAGTCAACAGCGTGCGGCCCTTGCGGGGATTGAACATCAGTTCTGAAACTGTCTTCAGCTTAGGAGAGAAAGACAGGAAGAACGAACGTGTTTTAGATACAAAAAATACTAATTAGGTTGAGATACGGAACATAAAGACTTCGTTGTGATCTTTTTGCGTAAGAAATGCTGGTGTGTAGCTGCTCACAGCACTCTCAAAAACACAGCTGCAGTTTTCAGCCTGCGTGTGAGCTGTGATGTGCCAGAATTGGTTGAACATGTTTTTTTCTGAGTATATGGTTTTGGTTTTGTTTTCAGAGCTAAATTCTTTCTACGGCGTCCTTATTTCAATCTCACACATATCACACATGAGAATCTTGGGAGCTTTCAGCTTAAGAAACTAGAGAATGTATAAATACCATCCCAAACACTGCATGCTACAGTCATGTTATTTCTTCTCTCGTACATGTTACCAACGAGACACTGCTAACTCCTCCCTTTCCCGTTTTACAGATCAGGAGTTTGAGCACAAAGGAGACTGAAAATTACCCCAGAATGTAAAAAGAATCTGTAAGTTGATCTTGGGGATCCTGAATCTTCATCTAGCATTCAAGTTCACTCTCTCATATTTAGGAGCAAAGTAAAATATTGCTAGCATGAATATCTGAATGCAAACACCAGGCACGGGCAAAACATGTAGCCTGCTTTAGTGTTGCATTCAGGAATATGCAAATTTCTTAAGCACTCAGAGAGCTAAGAATAGGTGCCAGGCTAAGGAGAGTATACACGGGGAGGCAACTCACAGATTTCTACCATGTTTGAGGAGAACAATCCTTGTGCTGCTTTATACATCTCCATTTCATGCAAAGCAGGAAAGGTTGTCTCTGATTTAGACAATTCTGCTCATGGAGAAAGCATATTTAGGGATGAGGAAAGAGAAGAATTCATTAATCAGCTAAGCCACATTCTTCTGTGATGCCACTGGGCTTCCACTCTAGCAAATTGTTTCCATGTGTGCTGTGGTTAACTTAGGTCTGATTATACTTTTACTCCATCTGTTAATATGAGAAGGGAGTTGAAAACAAAGCACAGCTTGGAAAGCTTGCTTTCAGCTCACTGAAATGTAATCACCATTTCAAAGAAAAAAGAGCAAGACCCCACAACTGTTTGACTGGGTTTTGTTTTTTTTTTAAAGCATAGGGTCTGAATTGCAGAAGAAATCATGAATGCTGTCTTACATTGATTTTGGCCAGCTTTTTCTGTATAGTTGGTGTATCACCAGATGCATCTGACCAGCGGTGAAGCTCTTCCTTTGCAGAATGAAGCCAGTCTGTGAATTCATGCACAGCATCCAGATAAAGCAAATGATCTTTCACGATATCTTCTACTTTCCTCATTTTCTCCTATCAATCAGATGAAGAAAAAAAAAAAGACCATTAAAGTACTTAAATACTATGCTGGCTTTAAGCATGTAGTGCTGGTTTGACTCCACAGCATGCATTTGAATAGTGAATAGGGTATAGCTTGTGGCATCAGAACAGTGTGCTACACTGTGAAAGGTTTGGTTCAGTTTGGTCTGGACAAGGATTTTCTGATGGAGCAGAAGCCTTCTGAAAATCGATGCAAAAATACACTTTAACACAGTCTAATGTATGGTTTAGTAGATATCAATGCTGCAGCTGGCAGCACCATCACTCTGGCATGCTTTTCCCAATACACCCCAGGGAGGGTCTTGCAGATCACCCATGAGCACTCCCAGGGTGCAGCACTGCTGCCAGAAACACAGCTCTTACTTAGAAACACCAAGTCTCTACAAATGCTAAGCAGAGTCATGGAGATGTCCCATAAGAAAACCACAAACAAAACTTCAGCCGTCCAAAAGTGAAAATGATCTTATGGTACTGAGTCCCATTTTGACCATGACANCCCGGGCGCCCAGCTGCCCCCCGAGCCGCTGCACAGCCTCTTCCAGCCGCCCGGCCTGCGCCGCGAACTCCCGCTCCGACAGGGCCATCTGGCTGAGCATGTCCCGGAGGCCGCCCTGGCTGCGGCGGGCGCTCTCCTCCCACTGCCGCCAGTCCGCCTGCAGCGCCTGCATCTCGGCCGCCAGCAGCTGGCACCCGCCCGCCGTCGTGCCGCGNGTTTTGGTTTTGTTTTCAGAGCTAAATTCTTTCTACGGCGTCCTTATTTCAATCTCACACATATCACACATGAGAATCTTGGGAGCTTTCAGCTTAAGAAACTAGAGAATGTATAAATACCATCCCAAACACTGCATGCTACAGTCATGTTATTTCTTCTCTCGTACATGTTACCAACGAGACACTGCTAACTCCTCCCTTTCCCGTTTTACAGATCAGGAGTTTGAGCACAAAGGAGACTGAAAATTACCCCAGAATGTAAAAAGAATCTGTAAGTTGATCTTGGGGATCCTGAATCTTCATCTAGCATTCAAGTTCACTCTCTCATATTTAGGAGCAAAGTAAAATATTGCTAGCATGAATATCTGAATGCAAACACCAGGCACGGGCAAAACATGTAGCCTGCTTTAGTGTTGCATTCAGGAATATGCAAATTTCTTAAGCACTCAGAGAGCTAAGAATAGGTGCCAGGCTAAGGAGAGTATACACGGGGAGGCAACTCACAGATTTCTACCATGTTTGAGGAGAACAATCCTTGTGCTGCTTTATACATCTCCATTTCATGCAAAGCAGGAAAGGTTGTCTCTGATTTAGACAATTCTGCTCATGGAGAAAGCATATTTAGGGATGAGGAAAGAGAAGAATTCATTAATCAGCTAAGCCACATTCTTCTGTGATGCCACTGGGCTTCCACTCTAGCAAATTGTTTCCATGTGTGCTGTGGTTAACTTAGGTCTGATTATACTTTTACTCCATCTGTTAATATGAGAAGGGAGTTGAAAACAAAGCACAGCTTGGAAAGCTTGCTTTCAGCTCACTGAAATGTAATCACCATTTCAAAGAAAAAAGAGCAAGACCCCACAACTGTTTGACTGGGTTTTGTTTTTTTTTTAAAGCATAGGGTCTGAATTGCAGAAGAAATCATGAATGCTGTCTTACATTGATTTTGGCCAGCTTTTTCTGTATAGTTGGTGTATCACCAGATGCATCTGACCAGCGGTGAAGCTCTTCCTTTGCAGAATGAAGCCAGTCTGTGAATTCATGCACAGCATCCAGATAAAGCAAATGATCTTTCACGATATCTTCTACTTTCCTCATTTTCTCCTATCAATCAGATGAAGAAAAAAAAAAAGACCATTAAAGTACTTAAATACTATGCTGGCTTTAAGCATGTAGTGCTGGTTTGACTCCACAGCATGCATTTGAATAGTGAATAGGGTATAGCTTGTGGCATCAGAACAGTGTGCTACACTGTGAAAGGTTTGGTTCAGTTTGGTCTGGACAAGGATTTTCTGATGGAGCAGAAGCCTTCTGAAAATCGATGCAAAAATACACTTTAACACAGTCTAATGTATGGTTTAGTAGATATCAATGCTGCAGCTGGCAGCACCATCACTCTGGCATGCTTTTCCCAATACACCCCAGGGAGGGTCTTGCAGATCACCCATGAGCACTCCCAGGGTGCAGCACTGCTGCCAGAAACACAGCTCTTACTTAGAAACACCAAGTCTCTACAAATGCTAAGCAGAGTCATGGAGATGTCCCATAAGAAAACCACAAACAAAACTTCAGCCGTCCAAAAGTGAAAATGATCTTATGGTACTGAGTCCCATTTTGACCATGACATCAGAAGTTGTGGCTGTCCCCAGCCACCTACCCTGCAGTCCTGGAGGACACAGACATGCAGCAGCTTCCTGGCTCCATCCTAGCTTTTTAATGTAAGCTTAGAGTGGGGTCAGTTTATCTTACTGTGACACAGTGAAAGAGTACAGTGGTTGAAATTTGCCCTTGGTCTGACTGAGTAAACTTGTTGCTATATTCTTTTGAGCTAATACTAATGAGTGTTTATCAAAACTAACCAAAAGTGAAATGAGCTAATCAAATAGATTTTTACCCCTGCGTAGATACTCTAATCTAGATTGAAGTGTCTTGAAGCCAGTTTCAAACTAAACCACCAACAAATTAAACTCAGTTATTTTAAAGTTTCAGTAACTCAACATTCAACAAATGCTATTAAAAAGTAAATCACATTAACAAGACCTGCTATTCCCTCTGAAAACAATCATCATAGTCTTTCAGAATGAGCCACTGTCAACTAGACAATGCATAGTTACTAGCTAAACAAAGAAGACCTAAAGTAAATCCTCAAAGTTTTTATACCTTAATGCATTTTATGCAGCAACAGGGTAAGAAAATGTCCACATGCACCTGATTCTAACCAAAACAGCCTCCTAGGGAAGCAAAAGACTCCTAGGAAAGAAAATCATGTATCCCTGTGTACATTGCTCACACCAAAATGTAGCACCAGTACAAAGGCAGCGTGGGGGCAAGGTGTTTCACGATTTGGCTGGCAGAAGGCCTCAGTGAGCTCACAAATCTTTCCTTTGAAACCAGACAGAATACCTGTATAGCATGTGCAGCGCTTAGTGGCTTGAAACACCACAAAATAGGGGCATATATCTTTTTGACAATAGGATTTCTCTTTCTGACAATATGTTTCCTGCTCAGGGAGGCATTTTATTCTTCCCTTTCTAGGTAAAGAAAAAAAAATGCTAGGAATGAATGAAAATAATTAGATGAAAATAGATGTGTCAGAATATCAGAAACACTGTTGAATATAAGAAACTAGGAACAAAATATATGGCCTTCACTTTTCCAAAATCATAATCATACCAATTTCAACTCTCAATACTATTTTTGCATTCCATTAAATTTTAGTAAACTATATTCAATGTTCTTATTAGACTCAACGATACCAGAGGCAAGACTATTCACAGTCAATCGTTTAGTTACTAAAAAATACAAAACTCAAATTTTTTTTAGCTATATATACAAATGTCTAAACATATTACTTACTTGAAATGGAGATATTTGTCTTACCTTGGCTACAGTTGTGATGTCATTAAACTGTGTTTTCAGTTCTTCTTGAGCTGCATCTCCAAAGGAATCATCCCCTGTTTTTTCATACAGTTCCACAGCTTTTTCAATGAGTTGTTGTAAATCACCCGAGTGATCCTCTATCTCAGAAACAATAGCCTGGAAATGGTCCAGCTGAGCAAACTTCTCCTTCAGACCAATCTGTGGTTCTAAAGGCTGTTCCACTTTGTGATCCAAATTCTCTAACCACTGTTCCAGCTGGTTTTTCCTTTCCAGATAGTCATTCCACTGGCTAATGACAGAATCTAGGCAGCTTATATTAAAAGAAACAAAGTGCAGATGAGAACTTGGGAACTTTTAAACCGTTTGGAAAAAAAAACCAAAACAAAAAGAGGTTTCTTATACCTTAATTGTTACACTGTCTGTAGCCATGCACAATAGGTTTAGAATACACCTTTTTCTCCATCTTACTTTTGTATCCTATATCAACTTGCATCCAAGTTATTTTAGAATTCCTGTGGCTTTTGGGCCCCTTTGTACAACCAACATAGCTGCTTCCCTATTACAGGTTACATGACCAATCCATCTGCCTCAGACTAATGAAAAGCACATTTCAGTGTCTGTTCAGGAAAGTAAAATATGGAACATTGCTGGAGTTCTTTATGATCAGAGTAATAAAATATGCACCAGCCTATGAAATCACTGTCAATTAAGAGATATTTTGGCAAGTTTTGAAAGAACAAACCCATTATCTATAAACTCATTTACATTTTATAAGAAATATTCCCTTCTGTTATATATTGCTTTTCCTAGTAGATCACCATACTTCTCTAGGATTCAAGTTGAGAAACGTAATTTTCATTTCACTGGACTTACAGATAGACAAGGGTGTGTTAAGAATTTCACTCAAAATGCTATGGTTTAACCTAATATAAATAATATTTTATGATAAAAATTGTGTGAAATTTGAGAGACATCACAAAGACAGCATACTATAATTTTCTAGATACAATTCTATTACAATTTTGGTGCAACTAAGAAAGTGGCACTGCTTTCAGTTATTATATTTTAAGAGAAATGTAGACAAGTGATGGCCTTTAATCTCTTGAATAAGAAACAGGTGTGACAGAGGCCTAGAAAGTCCACAGAGAAATTGAGAAACATCAGTCTGTCTGGAACAGAAATGATGGAGACCTTCAGATATACAAAATTATCTCACACAGGCAATAAGAAAAAGCTTTCCATTTCCACACAGGTCAAGATGAGATGAAATCAGCTTAATATGCAAGAAAGATCATTTGGAGTTGATATTAACATTTTTTTTTAATTAAAAAAAAACCCTAAAACAACAGAATTGAGAAACCTTCCCTGGGTTATGTATGGAAAAGGTAGCCAAATATCTGTCACATGTTCTTGGTCCTGCCCAAGAACAGGCTCAAAAACTCAGGAAATGCTTTCTAGATTTTTCTCTGTATGAATTTGTATGTTTTTTATTAATTTCTTAATTAATGTGAAGTACCATCTCATATGAAATTTGATTCATCTGATAGGTCAACTAATCTTTTTTTTTTTTTTTTTTTTTAATAGAAGGGTGTATTCTTTCCAGGCAGTTTTGATGCTCTCTGATAAGGCAAATTTCCTCTCACATACCAGTAATGAAGGGATGTACTCCCACATGCTTTAAGGTACCACTCTCTGTAAGCAAAGATAGCAGGGACCTCTGTTTTCCAGGGATTCTTACCTCTGCCAGTTCACTGAGGTGCTGATAATGTCATTCCATACATCCTTCAGTGTCTGAAGCTCGGTTTGTATCACTTTTTGTCCTTCCTCATTGCTGCTTTTAAGTGCCTGTTCTCCTTTGCCAATGGCCATGTTCAGCTTAACCTCACCCTCACCTTTGAGTAAGAGGATCTCCTGTGAGGCAAAAGAGGTCAAAATACCAAATGTGACCCAATGAGAAATGAGAGCTATTATTCTTTCAACAGTGAACACCATCTTCTTTGAGCTCATCCATCCTTAACAGTCATATCCAGTAGGAATTCTTAGGCACCTTTTCTTCTAAGGGCCCGTACCTTGCTATGAGCAAGTGATCCAGCAGTTTTTCCCAGAGCTATACAGGTTTTTCACTGCATTGGTCAGCCTAAAATACTGCTCACATTGCAGCAGATACTGAGTAGGTCAAGCACTGCACAGTAAGACAGCACCTCACAGCGACAAGAAACCTCAGGAGAGCCTATGGCAGACCTCCTGATGACCTTCCTATTAGATGTTTATCTAAGCTCTTCCTGAAGACCTCCTGTGATAGACACACCACAGCCTTGACAGAGAGAGACTGCCAATTATGCCAAGGCCTCCCCTCTATTAGAAAGCTTTCTGGGACCTAAATACAAATTTTCATAGTTCATTATTTCTTATGAAATGTAATAACTGACACCTGTTTCCATTAAACTTTAGCCTGTTTCTTCCTACTTCCCATCCAATTTGTCATGATCACCTTAAATTCTGATCCTCTTCTTTATAACCATAGAGAAAATAAAATATAAAAACATACCTTTCCCACTGATGTGGCCCACACCCAATATTAATCTTGATGTGTAATATCTATTTGTACCCTTCTTTACCTGAATTTGTGTCAATCGTCTTTCCAGGATGGCTTTTGTTCCAAGAGTGCTCTGTGATGATGCCAGTTTATCTTGAACCTCTTTCACCCATGACCACATACTCTGCAATGCCTCCTCAAAAGTGAGATGCTCTTGGAATGCAAGCTGGCATGTCCTCAGCCTCTCCTTGACATTTTTGACCATGTTTTGATAATTGGTGAGATGTTGAGAAGCCAGACGTACTTCTCTCCCTGCACCACGGCCTTCTTCATTTAAAGTCTGTGCCATTTGGGAGAGCTGGTCAAAAGAGTCCCTGAAAGAAAATAATGAGACTAAAAGTTTCAGAAAGCATGAAATATTATAGCCAATGCCAGAGGCTGTGAAGGCTGCTGACATAACACCTACTCCACCAGTGATATGAGTTCACAGTTAACTGAAAAAATTAGTTGGGAAAGACTGAAAGAATATAGGCAGCGTTTACCGATTAATATAATTTCTTGTGTGCAGTGCCATTTCTTGCAGAATCTTGGTGCTCAGAATGATCACATTGAAATCTTTGTGTTGCACATTTAAATTAAAAGCTACCTTGGTTTTCTTTTCAAAAAGAAACTTTCCATTTCTATATGAACTGCTACCCTTTTGTACCTGCTAAAGTTTCTCAGAAATTCATAATCTTGGACAGGTAGGAAGGCATGATGGAAAGGTCATTTGCCCAGGATTAGACGATGACTCAGATTCAGTACAAGGGTCAGTAAAAGGGATTAAACTGGGTTTATACAGCCTCAGTTAATCTCAATCTACTTGATCACCCTTCCTGATACATGATGACTACAGGGAATTTACATCAGACCAAAATGTTTTCCATCAGTCTCAAAGCCATAGGGAGTGACTGGGTGTTTCTTTTTAGGATGCTGTGAGACTTGGACAACTGACTACTGGTTTTTTTCTACCTTTACCAGCCCAATAATAAAAAGGGAATATGAAAATATCTCTGTGTACTCAAAATGGCAATTACTTCATCATCTACTGGCTAAGTCTGAATTTTAGAAAGACTTCACTGCTAATGTGGATGCTTTTAAAGCTCTTTTATAAGGCAAGCTGTATGGGGAAGGGGATTCTGCTAATCTGGATTGTTGAATGTTACCAGACAGAAAGAAAATTTTAAAATGGACATAATGATAAATGTAATTTTCACTATTGCTTTTTAAAGCAGTATTTTAAACTTTTATTTTTAAAAGTTGTATTTTTCAGTTTCCATTTATTGATGAAGTATGATAAGCTTTTATTAATTTATCAAGAGCAAATATTTGATTTGGTTGAAATTCATTAGAACTCGAAACATCTGGATTCAGCCTCTTTTCAAAAACACACTTTACCCCAACAGTTTAATTTTACTTCTGCCCTAGTAGAGAAAAAAGTGAGAGTATTTTAGAAAATGTATTTTCAATATACCTTGAATGCAGCAACTCTTCCAGAAACTTTTCCACTTTTTGCACCTCCTTTTTCTTCTCAGAAACAAGCTGTTTGTTCTCTCCTAATGCTTCTGTGCTTATTCTTTCTTCCATGTCATGCATCCACAGGGCAAGCTTCTTGTACTGATCTTCAAAGCTACGGAGCAGATAAATACTCCCTTAAAAAGCACTTCTCAGCTGGCATAAAGTTGGAAGAAGTTCATATCCACAAGACTTAATATCCACAAGAAGTTAATATCCACAATTCCATGCTTCAAGAATAAGAGTGGTACACAAAACATAATTCCACGGTGACTACTAGTCTAAAAATATTCAGCAACTCTCTAAAAATGTTCAGGAAAATCATGGGAACTACAGGGAGACTAGAAGCCTCCAAAATTTAAAGTGACAGTACTTTTATTTATTACTAGACTCAATAAAAGCAGACCAAAAGAAAGTTTTTTTCAAATTCTTACAATAATTTAGACTAAGAACAAACAATGGGTAAAAGTGAGCTCTTTTTTTTGTCAGCATTTATGTGTAGAACACCTGAAGTGTTGTGCTTTCAATTTCTTCTACACAAGAGAACTGGAATCTTGAGTGCTCCAAGCTCAGCAAAACAAGTTTTGGCCCTAAGTTTGAAAACTTTTCCTTACATGCAGGCACACTATCTCATAGTGTTGTTTTACCCATTACTGCTACACTAACTTTGCTTTCAATTAACAACAGTTTTGAATCTGGATAGATCTGAAAATATTTCACCTTCCAGAATTCCAGCCCTAAGCACTAAAATTAAGGGTGTTTTCTTCTTGGCTCCTTAGGAAATATGTCCATTTGGAATGGGACAGAACAGGCACATGCTGTGTAAAATGCATACTATCTTTAAACTCCAGGGCAGAAATGAACTTCATCGAACATTTTCCATCCAGAAAATGGCATTTAAATTACTGGAATCCCAACTGCTGATTTGGAGTATCATAAGCTATGGAACTGCATATATGATGCTGACCTTCTGTTCTTTAACCCTTGGAGCATGACCTGTTGCTTTGTTTTCATCAGTGAACTTCAAGTTCTCTTACATGTTTCCACAGAAAAAAGCAAACATGACTAGATCAACCGGAAATAATTTCGTATTTTGCCTTGCACTTTGGCAGACAGAAAATTTCATGAAGTTCACAATTTATTTGTGACTGGTGGTATTACTCACCTTCCCAGGTGTGATGCACAATCTTCCAGGGCCTTCTTGTCAATCAGACACTGGTTGAGGAATTCCTGGAAGTTCTGGTTAGACTTCGCTATTTGCTCCTGAATATGGCTCACAACTGGTTTGGGTAAACAACCATATAAACTTTCTCCTTCCTTGCAGGCAGCATCTAATTTGTTCTGTCCTTCACTAATAGAATCCAGCACACCCTGTGCAATGAAAGAACATAGTTTAAACATGTAAGATTTGATAATTAAAGATAAGCAATCTTTTTATGATAAGTGGTCAGATTTCTCCAAGAAGAGAAGAGCTTTGGCTAGCTATTAAAAAATTTCTAAGCAGATAGTTCAAATAAAATTTTATTAAGTGGTGCTATAATTCACAGCACTCAATTTTCTTATTTGATCCCAAGGTAGTCATGGCTTTCTCTGAATAGTTTAATAATCTCTTGAAGATGTTACACATTTCAGGAATTAGGTGTGTTTACAACAGGTGTCTGCTACTTATGTTCTGTCTCATGAAAAGTATATACATACAAGCTTTGACATATCAGTGTTAATCTGAAATGTTGAATAAGTAAAATTTTATAAAAAATGGGAAAAGGAAAAGAAGAGAAAGAAAGAAAAAAGAAAAAAAATAATAATCAGAAACAAGAATAGCATTGTTACACATAAACCTTCCAGAAATTAAATTCTGATCTCTCAGAACAGGGTCCACAGTTTTCACTGTATTCCCTCTACAGTACATACTGCTGCCTTGAACCATTCTTATATTACCTTTTCAAAAACAAAAACAAGAGATGTGTTAGCATCTACAAATTATTTTAGACACAATTGATTCCTATACTAAATTGTTAACTACTGGTTGTTTTAATTTAATTTGTTCACTATACCTGCAAGTCATGTAGTTTTGCCTCTATGGCTTTGCTGTCCCCAGACCTGTCAGATGATTCTTTTACTGCAGCCTTCACACCAGAAAACCATTCCTGGAATTCTTGCATAGAGTCTTATTTAATAAAAAAGTATAGAAAAGAGATTTTTTTTTTAGATCCAGCATTATCTACAATATTATACAGCTGTTTTTAACAAGTTTTTTATCCTACAGGAACAGTGTGTAAAAGCTACGTTTGTCTAATCGTCTTCAATAACCTTGGGAGAAGGCTTAATTTCCCAAGAAACTAGATATTTCCACTGTAAACATCCAAATTTGAACAGTCTTACTAGGTTGCCCTTGACAGTCAATTTCAGTCTATGATATGTCGCAATTTTATACTAGATGAAATCTAAATCAGTATCTTAATAAATAAGATTAAAAGTTGCTTACTTTTCTCCACTGACTATCCAGGGAACCCAGAAAATACTTCAGATGGGTACTTTTACATTATAGACACCTCAATTTGCTTATATACCTCTCTTTATTGCAAATAAAGTGTATTTATGCAATAGAGGTGAATACTAACAGTGAGGAAAGGTGCATTTTCATGCATATTACATGGTTAGAGTTGAATATGTAAAATGCTTTGTTTCATAGCAGTTATCCAATGAACATTTGGTTAACAGGACTTTTTGAGAGGCTCCATATGAAAACAAAGTTGTAATTGCAAGTGAGGTCACTGGAAACTCTGGCAGGCTCCAGGATGACTCACAGCTGCGGGCTAACGGCTCACTCCTATTAACCAGCCTGAGGACTCACAGAGGAAATGTTTTTCCAAGGACTCTTGCATCCTGGCCTGTGTTCTGGAACAGAGCAGATTCACAGCTTCATACTTCTTTATTAACAAAGTGACAGTGCCACCAAGAGCTTCCAGCTCCACGGAAGGGTATTTGCGACAGAGGCTGTTGAGGGCCTCCCGGGTTGAATCAATGCTGCTTTGCTGAAGCTGAAGGTCCTTCTGTGTTTCCTGAAAATAAAGTTACAACATAAATACAGGATTTAGCAAGAAACAAAAGAACTGTCTTCTCCTCAAGCATTCCTACTCCTCCCATATGTTCTTTCCTCTTGTAGTCTATAAGTCATCCCAGGCGCAATGAAGGGAAGAGGCACAGGATCATGTTTCCTGAATTTTCTAAGTGAGATGAATCCCTGAAACTAGAGAGCCATCATAGAAATGTGAAAAGTGCTGTTTCTCATGATTTATTACTCTATTAGAAATAAATAGATTTCAAGGCATATTGAACAGAAATAGGTATTTTCAGCAAAGTCTGAATGCACATGTGGGATGCAATATGACACTGGTATTTGGCAGGACTTCTGAATGAAAAATGTTTTCTGAAAATTAAATGTGAATTGGCTAGTATACCAGTATTAACTGTGCTCACAGTTAAATACCTCCATGTGGTTTGTCATGTTATGATGTGCATAACTGCATGCAGTCAAGAAAAGATTTAGATGTAGGAAAAAGAATTGCTATGTATGATGACTGAGGTGGACTTTTGAAGTAGAAGTTTGTCTTAAAATTGAATTTAGACCAGTGTCTTTTACTGTGATGTGCTATGAGCTCATAACTTATTGCAAGGGAGTCAGTGTACTTGCAAACATGCTGGAGTAATGATCAAGGAGTTCAATGTAACTCTGTGTTCTTGCCACAACATAGACCATATTACTCATTAAAATTTTCTAAAAAGTTTCTATAAAGTTAATAAATCAGAACTTTTGTTAATTGGTGCAACTTCCTAAAAATTATCACTGTATTATTTGCTAATATTCTATCAGCTGTGCAGGAGATATGCATTTTTTATCAAAGGAAAATTAAGTATAAAGCTCAGAATAAAAAATCCCCAAAGATCAATGCATAAGGAAAAGTATATTAATTTTCTTCAACACTGACTTTTAGTTTATTTAGAGCTTCAGGATCCAGGTTACGTGCGCAGCTTAACAGTGTTTCCTCCACTTGAGTTAGCCAGTCTGTCATCTGACCAATCAGCTTCTGTAACTGCATCTTCTGAGTGTTGAAATCTGTCAGTGTCTCTTTTGCTGTCTCTGATATTTCTTTGGCATGTTCCAACTTCTGCCTCAAATCTGATTCTATAAACTAAAACCAAAATGTTATGTATTAAGGCATTTAATAATAGAAATGTTTATTAGGGTAAATGCTTATTGGTAAAATGGAAGGTAGGAACGTGGCATATGTACAATGATAATTATGCTCTCTTTACAACTTTAACTGGAGATACTTACATACCTACAAAATGACAAGCATTCAGGATTCAGTCTTAGGTATACATAATCCAAAGACAGGATACTAACTTATAAAAAGCCAGACTGCAAACTATTGCAGTTATTATCTATTTCTGAAAAATTAAACAGTTGATATTTTCCCTTTACTATTTTGCCATATATACAGAACATGACCTTCACTCAAATAGCTCGATAAAAAATATCAATTGGGGAGTGAGCCTTAAGAGCACTGAGGCTTAAAGTATCTCAGTGTAAGGCAGGTGAAAATTAAAGACAGTACAAAAAATAAGCTAGAACCTTGCCCCTTAACCTGTTCAAAGACAGGGATATGCAAAATTATAGTAGATGTTAGCTCAGCACGTATCACTTATAGAAGTAAATCAAATCAGTCATAACATGGTACTACATATAAATCAGAATCCTTTGGGTTAGAAGGGAACTTTGTAGATTCCTTAGTCCAAGTTCCCAGCCAAGGCAGGGTCACTTACAGCAAGTGACACAGAAACACATCCAGGTTGGCTTTTTTCCTTCTCCAGAGAGGGAGACTTAACAACCTCCCTGAGCAGCCTGTTCCAAAATGTGGGCAAGGCTTGAGTGTTATATTAACTTCCAAAACATGGGCAAGGCTTGAGTGTTATATTAACTTCCTTTAAAACCTGATATGTATCAAGATATATCCCTGCCCATGGAAATTGCAGAAGTGACCTTATTTTTTAAAATTTCTGACATTAGGTTAATAATCTCAAATACCAATTTCTGTTTGAAATCAAACTGCCAAAATAGTCATACTTTGATTTTGTGACTGCCCTAGAACATAGACATAAGTATCTGGCCAAAAGTTCAACAGCTCACCTTTGTGTTCATTTTTTCATGTTTTTCTTGTAAGAACTAGTTCAGGGCCCTTATTCTAGTCCACTAAAGAATACTTTTTGGTTAACAAAGCAAATGAACATATTTTACTGCCATATAATCCTTTCAAGGAAACAAACTGTGCATACACTCACGTATGATGTGGCTTTAAGTTGTGCAGTGTAGAGAATATCTGTAGTCTCATATTTCATCAGCTACATTATAAACTATTTATTCTATTTTGATTTATTAAAAAATACTTCTACAACCCTAATATTCACTTACTTCATGACATACTGTTTATACAAAAATAATCAAGGTTACCTAGAGAAATATGAACAAAGAATAGTCATGCTACATCTGTCACCTTGAAAGAAAAAGGCAGTGTAGGAAAGACAAAAATTTCAGAAGGAATGTTTTCTTAGTTGTTTGAGCACAATCTGTGATTACCAATGTCTTTATTTTACCTGGAGATCTGCAGGAGGCTCTTGACTATGGGTCAGTTCTTTGAGTTCTGAAATTTTGGAACTAAGCTGCTCCAACTTCAACTCTTTATTTTTGACTTCGGACTGTAAAACAGATGTGGTCAAAGTTTCATACCAAACTACAAGAAGCTTTTAGACTTTCAGAAGGATGCTCCATCAATTTCAAAATTGAAAGAAAATGTAAACATACTTTAGCAACCAGAGGGAAAACACTGTTGCACTAATTTTGTGCTCTAAAAATCTCCCATCTCTTTTTCCTTATTAGACTCAGTTCAGAGAAATTTTCCCCTCCTTTAAAATAACCATACAAATTATTAGCATTTAAAATGCTATAAAAGCTTTTGTTTGTTAAAACTGGGAAAATAAAGATGAAAATATCATTGTTTATTTGACTGGAAGTATCTACTGGGGGTGTTAGGTTCCACTTAAAGACATTAGTGAGTGTATTACATGTGGTCTCTGATTTTTATTATAAACAAGTGAGTTTTTAATTGATAAAAAATTAGACACAGAAATAGATTTTAATGTTAAGAGGAATTCAAAAATGCTAATATATATACACTGACATATCTGGACCTTGTATTTATAGTTCCAAGTTATAAAAAATAATTACTAATTATAAATATAGTACCAAAGTGAAAGTAAAAAATCACAATTTGAAGTTCTTAAGTACCAGTATCCTATTGCCCAAATTTTCTTTTTTAAAAATTTCAAACAGATAATTCCAGTTAAAAGATTGGACAGTGGATTGCAGGGTTAAATTGCCGACCTTAACATCTGCTCTGAATGCCCAGAAGAATAGTTAGGGTATATTTTGTGCTAGTGAGGATATAATATTAGGTGGTCAGTCAGGAGAGTGACCACTAATTTGGGCCACAGAAGGTAAACTGATTGCTGCTGTCCATGCTCATCTCTTTCTGATTGCTGACAGGGCAGGACCCTGCTGTCACTGAACTCCTCTTCCTCTTGCCTTTGCAAAACAAAGTGCAAAAAAAAGGTATTAAGCATTCCGTGACTGTAAATGCACACACAGTGATCACATCTGCTATTCTGCCCCTCCCGCATATCAAGTACACGGGTGGTTTGGGCAGTCTGCTTCTACTCCAAATTGATTTTAACAGCAATGAGTTTAGGTGGTCAGATTGATACATAAGGCATTTGATGAAACTTAACCATGAGCAAAATATTGATTTATCAATGTTTATATTCTATCATCATACTTGAATACTGTGCATCTTGTTAAGGATGTAATTTATTCCAAATTAAGTAGAATATGGCTCAATCTATGATTGATCTGATGTGATCTGATGTGTATTTTAAGCCAATAGAGACAGGATGCTGATTTGTGGGTAAGAACCTGGAAGTCTTTCAGGAGGACCTCCATTCTCTGACTGTTACTGAAGTTGTTGATGCCTTCATTCAGTTGAGAAATGCATTTATTACACCATCCATCTAATTCATGTCCAGTTTTCAGGATGTCATCCCATAGAGACAAGCTTACACTCAGTCGGTCGATGTTATCATCAAGTCTTTCAGACACCTTTTAGGAAAGGAGAATATATCAATACCATTCACAAATTAATTTTAGACTTCTCTATTTTGCAGACAGTTATAAGACAAATGCATCAAAATAATTAATAAACCTGGGCAAAATAATTTTCTTGGATTTAGCTCTAACTTCTGAATTCTAATTTCAATTTAGTATCCCAGATCATGAAATGAACACAAATCTTAAGTGTCTCTTATCAAATATTTGCAAATTTCTTTACTGGGAAAGAGTTTTATGTTCAAATAAACTTTATTTTTCTAAAAAACTACATTTGACTACATTTATCCTTCTTACTGTAATTAGGAATTTGCTACTAAAGCAATATAAAGATGAAAATGCAAAATATTAGGTAGAAATTCTTTACTGTGAGGGTGGTGAGACACTGGAACTGATTGTCCAGAGCCATTGCAGATTCATCCATGGAAATGCTGAAAGGCAGGTTGGATGGGGCTTTGAGCAACCAGGTCCAGTGAAAGATGCCCCTGCCCTGGCCACAGAGGCTTGAAACCACCTCTTTAAGGTCCCTTCCAACCCAAACCAATCCAAGATTCTGTAACTAGCTTTTATGTTATGTTTCTCTCCTATAGTGATGTCTTTCTCAACATATTCATATCTTTTGTGGTTTAGCTTAATGTAATTTACTGCTGGACTTATTAGTCCAATATACTTCAACTATTGCTAGTATGCATCAGGTGTGAATCCAACCCAAATTCGTGCTTGGAATTGTGCAGTGAGCAAATCTACAGTAGTAGCATTCACATACTGTTGTAAGACATCATTTAAAATCTATCAAATTGATGTCACAACTTCGTGCATACAGTGGACACCAAATCCCTCTAAGACTCTTGAGTTACACTTCCAAGTAAATTCCCTAAACAGTTGTACTCTTAGATCCTAAGAAAATAGAACTATTGTAAGCTTAGCCAAACTTAAAACCTGTATTTGGCACATAAATGTCAGATTCTTACATCTAGCCATTTGTCCACCATGGAGTTCATATCTGTTTTCAGCGCAGTGGAGTCGCAGTCATGCACTCTTTTCAGTTCTGCCAACAAATGTTTTCCTGTATTAGTGAAAGTATCCAGGTCTTTTTGTTTATCACTCAGATCATTCTTGGCAGCTTCATGCTGTGGACATAAATATTTGCTTGTTTAATGAAGCCTTAAATAAAGAAATGAATTTCCAGTTCTCCAGGTACCCATTCCTAGCCCTGTGTTATGAATTTGTTAATTCTCATACCTAACTACTCCACAAAATACAAAGCAACTGACATGGTTTTCTCATTAGCATAATGATATAGGCTAATTATTCTTATAAATAAAGTGCAAAAGTGGCAGTAACAAATTTTTAACTTCTTCCACTTGGTAACCAGATATTTTCTGGACTTAAGGAAATTTCATTTTTGCAATTTGCCTCTCCATTCTTCATTATTGAATAATTGCCTCAGGAGTTATAGCAAGGTAAACAGAGGATGTTGCAAATGAAATTTAGGATTAAAAACCCTATCACTACTAGACATTCTGGAAAACAAAAGTATGAATCTGTTCTGAAAGGAACTGGACAAAATCTTCAGGGCTACTAAGTTTGCAACCCTAGGCACAGGGAAATTTTTAAAACATTGTCATTGAAAAGGTAAGATGCTGAGAATGGATCAAGTATGTATTTTATGCTTTTTTCTACAGCAAGTACTAGAGAGCAGTGCTAACAATAATCTACTAATCTACACACAGTATGGCCAAAACATTTATTGCACTCAAACTTCTTCAGGCCTAGATGTGGCCACTGCCACAGCAGGGAATTCTCCTCAGCCCAAATTTCAAAGGAATAATATGGAAGTTACATTAAATTCTTTTTAGACTGGTGAGTTCTGTTCTGGATTTTTGTTCTTTTAAGATGTCTATTAGAAAGAGACCATAAATACACATAGTTTAGAATAAGGTTTATACAGATCTGATTGAAAGATTTTGAATCAAGAGCTCAATAGGCTTCCAAATTAAATTGCCATCCAAAGAAACAGAAAGAATTTAACTCAGAAGAGTTTATCCTGGCAGGCTGATGGACAGCTGAATTTAGTATTTTTGAAATACAATCCAGTGAAGTTAACACAGTGTAGGGATCCAAATACCTTATCTCTGCTCAATGGCTAGTATCAATATCATACACCATGGCAAAAGTCCTCTTAGGGAAAGAGACAGATTTAAAAATTACACACACTGGAAATGTGTGCAATTTATGTTCTTTTGTGGCCTCTTATGTACTCCAAAATTTACCCAACATAGAAAAATATTGAAGTATGTTGACTAGAGCTATCCTTTCACACTGTGATAAGAATATAGTCTCAATATATTTTATATAAAGAGCTTTCCACTATTTTCCACTTATGCTTTCCATATATTAAGAATCTGCATTTCCATTAACTACAGATTAATAGATCTCACCAAAATGCAAAAAAGGGCTATAGTCTTTCCTCATCATTATTAGTACAATTTAAACTCTGAACATTGGTGTGACAAGATTTGACAGTAAATTCAAGGAGCTTTAAACACAGCTCAAGGGCATCTTTAAAAAAAAAAAAGTCCATTTAATGAAAAAAATGTTGAAATTCCTTGAAGGAAAATATATGTTATTACCTTTGCTAATGTTCGCCTGATATCTTCATGATCCTTCCATATGGATTTGGTCACAGAAGCACTGTTAGCACTGTCTATGACTTTCATTACTGTTGACTTCAAGCTCTGATATTCTCTCATCAGATCAATCAGAACACAGGACTGCTCCTTCCTGCAATATGAAAAAGTTGTGTTAGTACCACTTGCTGTCATGTTTCTGAAGGATAAGAGAACATGACATAGCAATTCACCATGGGAAAACCAGGATGCAGTACTAAATATCAATTGGGAAGCCAAGGAAATATGAATATTTTGGGTTTATAAATCACTGTCAATCCATCACAAAACATCTTACTGAAGAGACATTAATGCGAATTGCCATCTTACATATATCAGATACTAAAGCAACTGACTTCAACAAAAGAAAGACTGAAACTGGAATTCAAGCTTCTCAGTTCCTAAGTTTAGCATCTTCTTGACTAAAAACCACATTATAATGATTGTGCCACTCACAGTTCATTTTAAAAAAATGTTTCTTTAACATGGAGTGTTTTTTGGGTAAAAAGAAGCAGAAATAAAGACTAAAGCAATGCATACTAAGGTCTGTCTATTTTGTCCTCCAGTTGTTGGATGCATGCTTTGGGACTAAAATGTTATAGTCACCTTACCTCTCTTTTACTGAGAATAAATTAGATTTCTGCTAAAAGCAAGCCTAATTTTTCTCCCACCCTCTCTCTCAGAAAGCCTCTTTATGCTCAGGCAACGGGCAGAGGAAAAAGACCTATTCAATCCATTCCTGGTGTTTATACTGAAGAGAGAGAAGCAAAACTGGTACTTTGGATCTATGCAATGTTTATTTGTAAAACAGTGTTTTTCAATGAAAGGATTTTGGAAAACATGACATTGTCAAAAGAAGAGGAGCAACTGCTTTAGGAACTGTCTCTTCTCTGAATGCTCCAAAGAGCTCTCCAAAATAAGCAGGTTCAGGAGGGTCTAAAACTGTGTCTGTATGAGAGAGAAAACACTGCTTGTTTTCTTTAAAGATGATCCTGAGGCAGTTAAGACAAAGAAAAGGGTATGATAAAACTTTCTCTAGTTTCTTTAGCTTCTTTTGTTATGAACTTTCATTGATAAAACTGATCATCTCATCACGTGTCATACACAAACACTGTAACTGATTACACAGCAATGATTATTATAAACCTCTTCCCTTAGGAAGACTTAAACTAAAGATCTACTTACTTTTCATGTATAGCTTTCTTGGTATCCTTCCACAGAGATTCTAAGCGATTTATCTCTCTGTCACTCTCAGGAGCAAGTGTGACATCTTTTTGGGCTATTTGTTTTCCTTTGTCCATGAGCCACTGGAGTTCATGCTGGTGAGAATTCAATTCTTCATCTAACTGATTAAAGATCCTCAATCTGCAAGGTAAAAGAGCGATTTCTAATGTACTCATCTTTGTTGTTNGGGAAGAAAGAAAGAATGAAACATCTGTTCTTAGTGTTACTGTGCATAAAACTCTGTTTTTCTATTATTTCCTACAATACAAGGAATTTGGGTTTTTCTTCCTGCTAGAACTGGGCTCAGAATGTGATTTTTCTGATACATGTACTGCTATAAAAGCATATAGATATATATGTACCACCCCCTCAAACAGTCACCTGGAAATATATATTTATATTAACACTTCATTACAGTAAGTGTTTTTAATTTCATCATCCCATGTACAATCTTCCGTTCTGCAAGGCAGGGATAGTTATATTTCTAATAGCTGTTTGGATCTTAGATTCATTTGGACAAAATATATTTTTGAGACATAGACTTTCATAACTCTTCTTTCAATATAAAAGATTAGCAGAACTTGCTTAGTGTTTTGTGCATCCAAATAGTTCACTTACTTACAAAATTTTCTTAAGTAGATACATATGCTTGGCAAGAAATAAAGTACCCAGGTATAAAACACACACATGCCTCCAATGAATCACAGAAGGTCTAGAGAATGCAATCAAGTGTCAAAGTGCCAATGTTTCTACCTTTGTTGGAGGGCTTGTAGTGTTGTCTCCTTCAGGCCCTCCTTATCAGCCTTTTCTTCAGTATCTTCAATGCTCTTCAGTAACTGTTCTTTACGCTCCATGAAAGATCTTTGCAAGGCTCCAAGAGCTTCTGCCTCACTTTGTTTGGTTCCCAGCAGGTTTTGAACTGCCTCCAGTTCCACACCCAGGTTATCTGCCATAGCCCTGCAGGAGATCCTCTGCCCAGAAATGCTGTGCTTCAGATGATATTGAGCCTTAGTAAGGGAACCATCCAAACTGACAGCATCAGATTCCAACTTGTTAAGATCCTTAATAACACCATTGAGTTCCTTTTCCAGTAATTCAGATTTAGCTTTATCCATATTTCCTGTTTTCTCCACTGTCTGCCTCAGCTGGTGGAGCACTCCTGAGACAGCACTATGGAGCTCCAGGAATACTCGCAGCTGATCCAGGGCATCTTGTCTTTGGCTAGTTATTTGACTTGCCTCCTGGAAGATCTGAAAGCAATCTTCAGTCTTTCCCTGCAATGTCTGCTGGTCCTCTGGGCTGCTGAAAGAACCCAACTTCTCTACGTGTTCCTTCAGACTTTGTAACTCCTGCTTCTTACTTTCAACTTCCATTGAGTGGTTCTATGGGAAAGAAAGAAAATAGGTCTGAGTTTCTTCTTCAAATCAAGAGCTCAGGAAACATTTTAGTACTAAACTTACGAGTGAAACAAGCACTACTGAGGGGTTCTCAGTAGGAAGAGTTCAGTGTTACAATTTTGCTTTAAAATTGTCAAATAACAGAAGCCTGTATGTGACTGCAACATTATATTGGTTTTCAAACAAATATATTACTTGCTAGTTCTAGACGAGTACTTAGCCAAATTCACTGTACAATTTCTTCGTCTTTAATATTTACATCTAAAAGTTTACCTTATTGTGAGATGCAGCTAGTTGTTGATCAGCTGTGCTTATCTCTGAAGTGGCTTGTAGTTCAGCAAGAAATTGCTTAATCCAGTCTGAAAACCTGAGCAGGAGCTCATCAAACTGCCCATGCTCAGCAACAAGTGATTGAAGGAAGTTGATCCTATAGAATGTCACATGCAAATATGAAAGCACTTGATGCAATTTAATCACTTCCCATAATCAAACCCATAGCTGAGTGGTCAGCATTGAAATCAATGCCAGATGCAAGGAAAGTAAGAAATATTACTTTAGTTTCCCATATTGACTTTTTAATTCTGGGGAATAGCATAACATTTGAAAACACCTTTGGATCTTTCCTGTTTCCACTCTTTTATTTATATCAATTGTTAGAGGTACCCCAAAAAACCAAGGTAAGTTCTTCAAATTTTTCTTGTGGGTGTAATCCCAGCAAAGACAATGTTATTGATGGAAGCTAAACTTTGATTTTCAGTCATAGCAATTCTTGCCTATCATCTGATACACTGAATTAAGGTAAGAGTCTCATGAATTTAGGATGGGGCTGAGAAATGTCACGTTCAACTTTCACTGAAGGGTAAAGTCTGATCAGAGGAGCGCAATTCAAAGGAAGAATGTGTCCAGAGAAGTACTCAGCAGAACTAAGTACCTAAGCATCAAGTCTAAACCTTGCCCTTGGAAAAGACCTTGTCATTTACCTTCCCATTTCCCTTAGATATTTCTCTACCTAATTTTCAACATGTAGAAGATCATTATATTGTAAAACGATCATATTGACAAAGCACCTAGAAGATTACAGCATTGATCACCATCTATTATTTAAGCTACATTACAAATAGTAAAATATATGTTTCATCATGGAAAGAATTGAAATCAAAATATATGCTAACATACAGTTTGAAATAAAGGAGACAGTTTTTCTGAGCTTAACCTGAGCCAGCAGCCTAACAACCAAGCCTTTATAGTATTCATGGCAAATTAGAATTTCAAAGTCAGTTTAAAAATACAATAGTGTGACTTTGCACAAGATAAAGCATATAACCAGAACACTCAAGAACAGATTATTAGAGATTTTGGAATTCACTTGGGAAATTGTAACTGAGGAAATGCAACACTGCCCTCATTTCCTGCCCCACACTCCCTCAAACAGACTCTTCTACCAAAAATAGGGGGAGTGCGTGTCAAAAAGACGGCATCATAAATGTGTGGGATTCTCCACCCCCCATTCCTGGGAATTCAGGGATTGGTATTGATCTAAAACGTTTGTCTTCCTAATGGTAATCCTGTAAAAAATACGATTTGGGATTGGGCTTCCTCATCTGGATATTGGTTACTTCAACATGTAAAAAATACTCTGAAGAACAAACCTTTTATCAACGATTTGTGGTAAAGCTTTCCACCTTTCATCCAGGTCTTCAAATTTTTCTTTTATTGTTTTCACACATTGCTTTGAAGCTGCTGGAAATAGCGACTCATTTAACTGTAAAAGGCTCTCATAGACTGAAGTATGGGACTCAATGTCTGCTCGCAAATCCTGGGATAACAATGGAATGAAAAACTTTTAGATTAAGCATGGAACCATATTATGCAAAATAACAAAAACTAATTTAAAAAAAAGCTACAGATTTCCAGTACAGTACTTTGAGTCAAGCTAGTGAGCAGAGTCAAATCCTCGGAGGAATTGAGGCCTATTAGGACAAGCAGGTACTCAACACCTCTCAGACAGCTAAATTCAACAGGGATACATCAAAGTTCATATTTTTCTCTCCTTCAGGACAAAGTGTGACTTTTCCATACAGCTCTATTGTACGATGGCAGGGGCTAAAACCGACACCACGTTTTGCAACAGATTTTGTGGGTAGCAGGGGAATTGTCAGGAAAATGTTGCAAAATGGCCCAAACAAAGAAAACATTAAAAAAAAACCCCAAAACAAAAACAAACCAAATTCCCCCCTTCCCCCCAAAAAAAAAACAACAACAAAAACACCCCAAAAAACCCACAAACAAATTTAAAAAATAACAAGCAATCAAACAGCAAACTAATCCTCAAACAACAACAGCAGAAAAAAACCCCTCAACCCCTCAATTAATATTCCTTTTCTTCAGTAATATTTAAAACGGGCAACTTGGACTACTTGGCTTCAAGGAAGGTATAAAAGATGTTACATTTGGCCACCTGCTTCATATTAATCTAAAAACAAATGGCAAAAATTCAAAGGGAAGCCATAATTTAGAATGATGAAAGGGATTTAGGGATGAAAGTCTTGTGTTTGGAAAAAAAAATCAGAAAGCAGACTTTCATTGTGATTTCAAAATCTTAGAGCATTTTTTTCATCTGAGAATCTTTTCTCACATGCAAAAAAAGAGAAAAGAAGTATTGCCTAATAAATGAATTTCTCTAGAGAAAGGATCTTCTAACAAGCAGACCGATGTCCCTCCTTGACAGATAATAGAATATCCAAGGCACCTTTATTCTTTTTTCTTTAGCTGGCATGTTATAGGTAAAGGTAATAGTAAAGTCACTGAGCAATTGCAAGTGATAATGTAATACCTCCTAGAAGATTTGCAAAGCCTAGAATCAATTGACTTGGCAGATTATAATTGAGCAATTCTTTCCTTTAAAAGACACAGAAATTCACCAGAAAATGCAGGAGGACAATATTTCAGTTGAAACATACCTGCAGTGCCTGCAGTTCACCTTCCAGCTTAATTCTGTCAGCAGAAACATACTGCTCTGAAGGCCTGCCTGCAGCTTCACACCCCTCCAACCAGGCCAGGAAGGCAGACAGCTCCTTCTCCTGCCTAGCAAAATCACAACCTAGAGTTACCAAGTCATCCTCTCAGTCTCACACACTGAGCCCAGGAAGGTCTCTGTGTCCATCACAACAGATGTAAGAGTTTACTCACTTCTGCCACTGAGCCAGAAGATTCTCTAATAAGCTCTGCTTCTCCTTAGCACTTTCCAGCACTTTTTCATATTTCTGCTGTAATGCTGTGACCTCTTGAGCAGCTTTTTCTTTGTTGGCCACCTTTCGGACACCGGCTGAGAGAGAGGCCAGAGGGTTGCTCAGTTTTTCCACAGTATGACAAAGGTCCTAGTGAATATGTAAAAGAAACAGAAGTCACATAGATAAACAACAGAGTTACGATAACAATGGTGGGAAAAATTCTCAAGTTCTACTCATAAGTTTGAAGCAATGCTACATCCATCAGATCATGAAGTCACTTCATAGCTTAGATATTGCTCAGGGCCACCCTAGGTACATATGTGCCCACCATACCAATGAACTAGACTGGAGTGGCAAACAACTACCCTAGGAACAGTGCTAAAGGGAAAAAACTCTGCAACAAATGAGTCAGATTTCCTGAATGGCCCTGTGCATCAGCATCATCTATGTAGGACAAAGCTCCAAATTCAGGAAAAAGCTTCAGATTCCCTCACTGTCTGTCTGAGACTTGCCCTAATTTATGTAGAGTAAACTCAAACCCTCACTCCAACAAGTGAAGACTGCTAGACTTGCAGCCAATGTCTTGACATGGCAGAAGTAGGGAAGAGTTACTTGGAACTGCCATCAGCATTAGCTAAATGTCCTTTTCATAGAAATGATGTCTAATGTTAACTACACTTTCCAGTGTTGCTGTTTCTAGAAAGCTGGGAGACTTGCCCATATGAAAATGACTGAAATGTAGTACAGTGAGTTAGAAAAGCACAAAATGAAACAGATTTAAGATCACGAAAGTTCGCACTCACAGGTGTGCAATAGTAACAACAATAGTAATTGTTATAATTACAAGAAATCATATATAGGAGGAAATGTGAACTATAAAGGAACAAGCTGCTGATAATTTCACATCAAGATATTTAATCATCATGATCCCCTAAAGAGAACAAGAACTTATAACAACATACTCATAATATTCATAATGTTGAAAAGTAAATAAAAATGGTGATTACAAATGCAGTCTAAATAAATTCCCCAGATACAAAATATTTCTCCTCAACTAGTATCAAGCTTTTTTGAAGCAGACAGATCAGGCCCCCCTTGAAAAAATCCTTTGTAAGCAATTATCAATCACTAAGTTCAGAAGACATTATATGCATTTTACTGCAAGAACAATATGACTAAAACTTTTTGTAATATTTTCTGAGAAAGGCTATGATTATTGTTGGAAAAACATATCAGAACTTACAGACAAAAATACAACACCAACTTTCCTGAGATGAGATTATTTGTAGTTTGAATACCAGTCCAATATTTGTTTTCCTTATGTAATGGACTGAACCAAATATGCAAACACTCATGGATTCCTAGCATCACAGATAGAAGTTTCTAAGTTGAAATTCTGTCCAGTCTCTCCATTGCCCAAGAAAAACTACTTCCAAAGATATACCAAAATCCAAGTTTCATGAAAACCTTAGAGAAAAAATGTCTTACAGACTTGTTTCTTATCTCCTGTTTTTTGTAATGTTTTAGATGCATAAAGTTAAAACCAATAACCTGAAGGATCGAGGGGTACTTTTAGTCTTTCTTTCCCCCTAGACTGGGAAAGAAACTTTCCAATCCTGTCTGAAATAGACAAGGAATAGTTGAGGAAGTATTTAAGCCTTCCCTGAGGCTGCCCACCCAGACAGGCAGCCCTTGCCTCCTTCTGCCTTTGCCCTGAGCTGTGTGGCATCAGGCAGCCCCTGGTCTGGGGTTCCTGGCATTTCTGTAAGGAGGCCAGTGTGGCACCGTGTCCCTAGACTCAGTGCCAGGAGCAGCTGGCCACACGCTCACCGTGCAGTCCTGGAGGGCTGTGTACGTTGCTGCTGCGGAAGAGCACGATGTGAGAGGCTCAGCTAGCTTAGCTTCAAATTCACACACTGACTGCTGCACCTATAAAAAAAAGAGGCAAAACAGAAGCTAAAACCAGCAGGAATTACATAAATGATTATTTAAGTAACATCTTTTAAATGTTTGCTGCTTAGAGAATTTTATATCCTAACCCTTTGTAGTGCTGAGTGCCTTTTGAAGTTAAAAGATGCTAACAGTGCTCAATCCCTCCCAGCTGGGGCAATAATAATACTTAAATTATTTTCTTTACAACCTTCTATCAACCAAAGAATGAAGTTAAAAGTGTTTGTAAGAAGTATGGATTCTTCTACTCAATAGTGCAATATCCAGGAGAATCACATAGGTTTTCTAGAAGACAATATAATTTTTTGAGTGTGTATATTTTACTGTCTTTTTGAAGCTGCCTTTTAGGTAATTCAAAGCACAAATTTAGGTCTTGCAATTACCTTACAAATCCACTTATTTATTTTAGTCCATCCTGCTATAACGTGCATTTTATAGTCAATTTTAGAAAAATATAGTGCAATTCTATAAATTGCTGCAAAGAATCCATTAGATTTTCATAGTCTACCTGTTTAAGATTTTCTTCATATTTCTGCTGTGCTGATGCATTCCCTGTGATTGTTCCTTCCAGTCTCTGTGCATGATCTCTTAGCTCTTCCCAATACCTTTTGACCTGAGTCAGTTTGGCTTTAATACGTGCACGTTCTCCAGAGGTAACAAACTGGGAAAAAGACTTGGCTTCCTCTTCTAGATTTGAGATTCCAGTTATTTTACCATCTATCTCTTTATTAATAACCTAAAATGTAAACCAGCAGTAAAAAGATTCAAAATAAGTTTTTAATTATTAGAACAATATTTTCTAATTCTTTTTTTTCTCTGTGCTACAAACATCATTCATCAAAAAATTATGTGAGAGGAGAGTTCATTGACCGCTTGAAGTAACTAATTATGCCAAAGTCTACCGAAGTCTTTAATACAACTTGTAAATACCTTTTTTCTTTTTTAAACTATCACTGGAAAAGGTTTAAAATACAGACTGCCCTAGAACCAGTGTGTACGAAGAGCAATTAGAATTGGCTGAGGTGCATATTTTCAGGCAGACACAATGGTTCATATTTTAGCATCTCTTATGTCACAGGAAAGTAGTACACAATTCTCTTTAAGATTAAAAATAAACAGAAGATGGAAAAGCTGTGTCATTGAAAAAGTATTGTCAAGGAGCTGGACCCTAACCGTTGGTTAGTTGTTTAACAGGTTTTCAAGCACTTACCAAATAAAACATGCCATGATTAGAAAACAGTAGAGATTGCTTTCATTTTCTAACTGAAAATACTATGTTAAAATAAATTTTATTAGATCATAAGTTAGGGTGAGGGTGCCTTTAGGCAGAAGATTAAATAAAGAACCACATTACAATATAAATAGGAAACCATGAAACAAGGGTGATAACGGTTTTTGCCAATTTTTTATCTGTCCTGTACCTCAATTAGTAAACACTTAAAGAGAAATGTGCACTGTCTTTACATTTCAGCAGTTGCAGGACAGCAACTGTCTTCTATTATTTTGCACTTATTACAAATTAGAAGCAAACTCAGCAGCTGCATCATCCAAAGAAGAAACTTCTAGTGTTTCTCATTCAGTGACTATTTATTCAGTTGGCACCAGTGAGCTTGGAAGTAAAGGGGTTTTTTTTTCCAACAGGTTTTTTTTCTTTGAAAATTACTGCTGATGTATCATGTTCATGGAGTTCTCAAACCCAATGGAAAACACCCATTGGGAGAGATTTGAAAAAATCCAAGTCAGTTTTTTTAAATTGAAATAGGCAATAGCATTCTCAGATAAAAAAATGTTAAGATATGTATGTATATGAAAGCAACCAAAAACTTTCTTGAAAATGCACTCTCAAAATATAGGTAGTGCCAAACTTCTAATATAATTGTGATAAAAATACGGTCTCTTTCTTATAAAGCCATTATAAAGCTCAGGAGTGGCTTACTGCAACATTCAGTCAAAAATTAGCAGGGTGACTGTCAGAAAAAAAATGTGGTGCTATAAGAATTTATAGCTTGTCTTTATGCAATATATTCTGAATTAATTTGGATTATAAAATATCCTTTTTTTGCATGAGAACATGTTGCTGAGGAAAAATACTGGATTTGCAGCCCTGAAGCTGAAATTATCTAACAATGCAGCAGATACAAATGAGGCAGTGCTTTCTCACTCCTACGCTATTCTGTTAAATTCACTCAGTTACATAAAAGAAGGTGGATAATTGAGGCTTTCAAACTTGCACTGAGTCTGCCACCAATGGTAACTACTTGTGATAACTGTCATTTTGTTCCACCAGGAATTTCAGAGAAATGTGTAGGTGAAAATCTGGCTCTGCTGAAATCACTGGGGCTTTACAATCAGCGTCACCAAAAGTAGAATATTAGCACTACCATGCAGGATAATTACATTCAGCTGACCCCAGGCTTTTCATCTGGTCAGCTGAAAGTGTCAAGGAACACACTATTTTTTAATCATTTGCCCTGCTTTGAAATGTTCCTTACTAATGTGGTGTAATAGAAATTATGTACTAAGTATGCTGATTAGTGTTGTGACACAGAGTAGCTCATCAGGAAACAGAACAAAACATAAAAAATTCTTCAAAATCAGGCACAAAGCGATGCTGCTGAAGCAGATCTCTGGTCATGTCCATGCACTGGAAGTGAGATGACTCACTTTGCATATCACAGCTCATAAAGCTCATTAGTTCACCTGAGGTACCATGATGTACCTAATGCCTTATGTGGAGGATTTTCTGGTTTATGTCTGTTCACTCAGGTGTTCGTAAACATCATCTGGTGACCATGGTGCTTAAATGTGTACTGATTAGTATGGAATTTTCAGAAACTTCCACTGCAGTGTAAAAATCACTGCTTATCAGCATCTGTAGTGAGGAATAACTTTTCTGGGAACTTGGTTGGAATAGACTAGTAGGTCTTAAGAAGGCTCCATTTAGACAGACAAGAACCAACACACTATAATGCAATATGAGCATAACTTGATGCACTTATTTTCTGTCTTAAACACTAGAGTTCTGTCCACTAATTACTGAAAAGCAAGACAACACTATAATAGATGCCAGTGGAATAAGTGCATACGTATTATTTCATAAGGAAACTGGTTTTGAATTGCTGTGGTGATGAAGCAAGAATTCAAGCATTGTTTTGTTTTTCAACAATGAAGTCAAGAGATTTTATTTATTTAGACTTAGTAAAGTTGTGAACAAATTAAGAACAGGAAAAATCTGTTGATAAACTATTTCTGTCGCATGAAACAAGTGCCTATAGGATCCTTTGGATATAGTGCCAAGCTGGTCTGCAAGCAGGTGCACACCTGTGCGCCTCCTGAAGAACAAGTAGGTCACAGAAAAAAGAAAATGGCAACGTGCACTGCCTATTGAAAAACTCTGTACCCTTAGAAATACGGCACCCCAGACAGAGAAGGTATGTTTTCATTTGTGTAGGGATACAAAGTCAGCCCTTGAAATGCAATGCTTGGAGACAATATGCACATCAGTCAGCAATTTGAAACTAAACCACTGTGCAACTACAGGAATGTACACAGAACTGAAGACAGTGCAAATACAATCACAGTAAATGTTATGTAGATTTTCACGCTACCAAGAGCAATAATTTCTTTATTAATTCAGCATAAAAGATACATAAATCAAGTTATAACTTGAGCCTGCAAGATTAAAATCAAGTTCTACAGCCACTAGCTGTTGTATGTTTTAAAAAACCCCTCAATTTATATTTATGTAGTTATTTTGTTGAGATTACTCAAAAAATGAGAAGGGTATAAATTATGTTTTTAACCATACACACAAAGACTTCATATGTGTAAACTAAACACTAAAAGAGAAGGCAGCCTGTAAGAATTTTCTTTTAATTAATATAAGACCTTATTGTTTGGTATATTCATGTGTGAAATGTGCCGTCATTTCATCATGGTACTTTTGAAACATGTAAAATGTCTCTTTTCTCATTTGGCCTCTAGCAAAAAAACAGCTAAATGGGCTTTTAATACTAAACATAGTAAGAACTAATCACCTTGATTTGGCTGATCTGTATGTCCAAAGGAGATGATGATGTTTCCAAAGTTTCCAGTTCTTTTTCTTGTTCAGCTATCCACATGGACAGAGCTTCAAAATTATTGCCAAAATGATCCCACTTGTTTTTCACCATTTCCATGCTTTTAATACTAAAATTAACCAAATCAATTAGAGAGAATAAACAGTTTAATATAATGAAGCTACCCATATTCTTGTCAAAATAAAAATGGAACTTATTCAATCTACAGGTCCTTTTAAAAAGTTCTTGTTTTAGAGGATCAAGTTGTGCATCTAAATTCAAACATGGTTCTTTCCTAGACCATACACCAAAAGTCAAACAAATGCATTAGCAATAGAGGGGACATCAAGAGGTAAAAGAAAGTACAGCTTTATTCATCAGCTGTACAAGAATCTCATCGTAGCGGGAAGAGAAAGGAAAAGGAACATTAACAGGATGAAATTTCTATGAAATAATACGATGATCACATCAGAAATCTAAATATTTAGATAACTGAGTGCATAGATGTTCATAATTTAGACCCCAGACCAGAATGATTAAAACCAGTGAAATGTGGACATACACACAGTCACCAGTGCTTGATCCTTTATTGATCTCACTTTTTTATAACAGCAATCCCCCCCTCTTATAGGAAGTTTGTGTTTGCTGTGGCAACGATTTCATATCAAGCCAAAGAATCAACAGCAAATGTGACTCAACTCCCTCAGAGTTAGTAGTTTTACATTATAGGTATGTTAAACAGAGACAGATTATGACTGATTTTTCTATGTCTAGGATTGCAAACAAAGCACCTTTTTTTGTCACAAGTGAGATAGCCATTATGCAAAGCCTAACAGCATTAACTTCCAGTATACAAGTTTCTGCTCCTTTCAAGTAATTGAAACCAGAGCTAATGTAGGCACTGCACACAGCTTGCAAAACACACATTTTCTATTTCACTGAAAATATTAAAGCTTCATCATAAAAGTTTGAATATTACAAAAATTCAAAATACATTTTCCTTCTAAATATAGCCTAAAAACCATTCCATGGTAAAAAGTTTTTAACTTTTTCCCCCCTCATTAAAGCTAGAGGAAGCTTTAAGAAAAGATGTAGCCTAAAATGTAAAAGTTGGCCATTTTATTTTTTCTTATTTATTTTAAAAATTTAAAAAAAAGAAATAGGAATGTCAACAGCCATTTACTGATAAGAGTGTATGCAAATTCAAGTTATTTGTAGGAAAACAATGTGCAAAAATATTTCACTTAAGTTCAGCTTATGAAAATACAGCCGGAAATCAGAATCCAGGGACCAAATCAGTGGCACAACTGCTGTTGCATGCCTTCGTTGGAGTTTCTTTAAGAAAGCCACAGACTGTAAAGAATATAATCCCAAACACACTGCATAGCTCTGCATGATCTCCTTGGAAAACAGAAGGGCTAAGCTGTTACAGCAGCTGACTGTGGAGAGCTGCTCAAACTCTTCTCTCCTCTTCCTGTTCACTGGCATACTATGTAACTTATAAATTTGGAATAACTTCACTTTACGCCAAGATTTTTATTGATGATCCAAGTTAAAATATAACTCTTACACACTTACTATGAGTTCTGTAGATACCCTACAGATAGTTGTATGTATTTGTATCTTTTACAGAAGGTATGTAGTTTTTGATTATCTGCCACACTACCACATTCTGCATAATCCATATATTCAACTAAACCCTATTTAATATCTACATTAAAAGGGTAGGTCAATAATGACTGTCATTTAAAAATAGATTTCTTTATTTAAAAAGCAAATATTCATTGCTGGAAGGGTAAATTTCTTAGATTGAAAAATCACGTTAGTTTTCTCTCTAATAGTGGAGAAAATGATGCATGAAGTATTTAGTAAGAGATGGTAGAATTTGATTGCAAATCACTCTAGCACTTCATGTTGGAGAAAGCATTACGTAAATGGTCAGACCTCCATTTGCTGCACAGGCTAGTTATTCTGCTTTATAGCTAGTTAGTTCACATCAGGAAGAAAATGGCACTGAATTAAAATCAGATTAGCATGACAATGTTAATTATGAGGAAAAAAGTCCCAATTATTTGGGCATTGCCCTTTGCTCATATCCTGTTTGAGGTGATGGTACCTGTTTAATCTTATACAGCAAATTAGAGAGTAATTCCAGTAAGACAAAATATAAATGGCACAGGTATCTATGACTTGTTTATCAGATCTAGTGTATGCAAAAATACTGATTTCATACATACATAAAAATGTATCTGTATAGGGAAAAAATGAGAATAGCATCATTCTGAATTTGAGTAACAAGTTCAATAACTGAATTACTCACTTGAGAGAAGGGAAGAATTTTTTACAAATACAAAAAGCTACAAATATTTATCAAGCTTTCCTTGGAGTTTAAACCTTTCATTTTTAAACAATATCTGGAAAATTATGCCTTTGTGGTTTTTTTGGCAGCAGAAGCAGCTTTTTGATATTGCCCATGAAATACAATCTGGGCATTCAGCTAAGACGAAGGCACTTCTTGACACTCCTATAGAGAAAGTGGAACACTGAAAAATTAGGCAAATGTGGCAAATGTGCTGCTCTAATACTCTTAACTGAGATTTTTCTTTCAGAAAGAGTCCAGTACCTCAAGAATGAGCTCAATTATCCCTTCTTCAAAAGACTGGGGCTCAAAGATAAGTGACACATTAAATGCAACTAACCTTTATGAACAACATATAATTAAAAGAAAATAATTTGTTTGCACACACTCTTTTGACATATTTGGTACCATAACTTGGTTACTATGCCAGAGCAAGCAGTAAATGACAGAGCTGATGAGACAACACAAAATGCTGACAAGGTAGTCTAGAAATCTGATACAATCTTAAAACTGAAGAATAAATATTAGGACTTGTTAAGAACATACTCTTCTTCAAGAGTAACTTCCACTTTTTTCACTTGTTCTTGGATTGATTTTGCCTGATGCTGGAGGGACTGCTTGTTCTTTGAACCAAGCTGTATCTCAGAGGAATTCTTCACCAAATTCTCAGCCTGTACTGCCATTGCTTCAGTTTGTTTAGAAAGTTCCTGTAAGGATGCAAGATGTATTAATACAACTATATACAACCATAGAGCTTCATATGTTTACACAAGAAGTATTTTTCTAACATTTATGGTTAGAAAAAAGCACCCGTGTCCCACATGTATATTCTGAATACAAAACAACAATCTCTGAAGAAAGTTAATTTCATGTTGCATTTAAGAAAAGTCCATTTGAACAAACTAGATTGAATTAAATTTATCAAGGGATGCTGTATGTGCAAAAGTTTTTAACTCAAAAAAATCAAAGTCTCTTCTATAGCTCTTCAAGAAATTTATTTCTGCATTTCAGAAGATGATATACATCTTTACTTAATTTTTAGATCCCACCATTTACCAAGTGGATTTTGCAGTACCTCATATTTTGTATTTTCACATTGTTTAGCAATTATTTTTTGTCACAAACATTAAACCCACACACCAGAACACAATGCTGAGCATAATCAAGAGAGGTACAATTTATTATTGGCTTCATTAAAGGTTAACAGCAGTGTGTAAGCCATGGCACTTAGGAAAAACAAGCACTATTATTACTTCTGTAGTAGTAAATAAAATGGGCTGGGATAATTCTGTGTTACTAAGGGCAAATGGCATGTTATGGCGTTTGTTCATGGGGTAGATGTCTCTCCTTTTTCTTCTCAGGGATAAGAGTGCTATTTGTCACATTCCACACAACCTTGCCAAAGTGCACCTTAATAATGTTGACATGCAAGTGCTCAACACTGGATTACCAGTATAGATGGTTATTGAGCATAAAATGGGAAGCCCTCAAAATAACTTTCATACATATGCTTCAGATGCAGACTTTGACAAATCTTGCTTTTTTTTTTTCTTTTTTTCACAAAATGACTTTTTACCTCTTAAAAAGTTTATGCACTCTCTCATCTGTATATGCACTTTGCATCGGCATTAACGGGAAACCATGCAAAGATTGAAGGCAATACACTCAGCCCATGATGACAGGCAAGGCAGAAAGATACCTCACTTACTGCATTTCACACAGTCAGTACCTTTGTCTGATCCAGTTCTGAGGAGAGGCTCTCCAAACTGCTAAAGTTTAATATACGTTCAAGTACAGAGCTTGCTTGATTGAGATATTTCACTACTGTTTCTTTGTCTCTTTCAAACTGCTCCCATTTATTTATTGTGACCTAAAAAACAGAGAAACAAAGCCAAAAAAAGAACACAAGGAGATCAAAGCGGAGAAAATGAGATTTTCCTTGTACATTACTGAAAAAGAAAAAAAGATAAAGTCTTGACATAAAATAAAATAATTTTTCCTGAGAAGGCATCTACTCAACAGTGAGTACATGAAACTCTTTTAAACCAAATAAAACTTTATCCTTGAAAATTTGCTGATTCATATTATGCTGTGCTAAAAGAGCACTGTTATCTAAGTTGCCAGCAATATTTAAATCTTACATTTGAAGGTCCTGTAAGAAATCTAAAGTAATACATGCAGAGACTTAGGGTGACAAGTAGTCAAAAATATCAAAAGGATTTTCAACTTCTTTAATGAAATAAATTACAGTAAAATGGTAGAAGAAAATCCCTACTCACAGGAAAATCACTTGTAAGGACCTATTTGCTCTTTCCTGATAATGTAGAATTTTGATTAACCTACAGCATTTAATTACCAGTCACAAGAACTATGACAGCTTAAAGAATTATTTTCTTGATTCTGAAGCACAGATTAAGACTTTACATATGGGAATTTTTAGAGAAAAAATGTGTTTCAATAATAAGTGCTTATATTAAGAAGTTACTGATTGTCTTTCTCATTTTGTGTTTTCTCATGGGAAATAATTTTGGTGACTTTAAACATTTGCATGGAATAGTGGCCATTTGGATTAACATTCTGCTTAGAAACAAATAAAGAGCAAATCACATATGGGTGCAAGAAGCTATAAATTCTAATCCCAGTTCAGTCCATAGTTAGTTATACAAGCTGAAACAATTAATTTCATTTCCCAGTGACTTTCTCCTTCTTCAAATTTAGGATCACAGCATGCATTTCACACAGTAGTCTTCAGGATTATATTTGCACATCAGGTGTTATTAAACTAATATCCAGCCTAAGGACACTCAACTGAAGAGCAATGTCATCTTCAGTAACCAGAGAAGACATATCTAAAAATAAATCCACAGATAAATTATTTAAAGCTGTTAAGTATTATGACTGAATAGTTGGGATTTTAAACACTTCCAGACAGAATGCTATCTCTTTATTATTTAAGAAGTATACAGCTTCAAAAAGTTTTCACAGAGATACTGATAATGGAAATCCCACGGACCAAGAGTCAGAGGTGAGAAAATGAGCTCAGTTTTTTGATATTAAAAAAATTTGGGGTTTACTTACTTTATAAAAAGAAACTGAACAAGAAGCAAGCATGAGGTCCTATTTCCATGAGCAAAATACCCACCTGCAGTTGCTCTTCCCGTTTCTCCATAGTCTGCTGCATGTTCTCCAATGTTCCCTCTAATTTTTGTAAATCCTCTCGCACTGTGCTGGGCAGTCCACCTTCAATCTGCAACCGCTTGGCTTGGGAAATCTGCTTTTGCACATCTTGCCTTTTTGCACGGAGTCTCCTTGTCCTTTGCTAAAAGCATTCATCCAACAGGAATGATTACCCTTTTTAGCCCCTTTGGGAAATTGCACCATGCAGCCCCTTTCTGTTTTTGCAGGGGTATGCAATGAGAGTAACACACAAAAGGATAAACTGAGGGAAGTATTCTTGAGAATCTCATACTCATCAGGTACAAGCCCTAGCTTCCAACATGTCGAACGCTGCCTTTTGTGGCATTTGCATGTGAGAAAAAGAGTGAAAATGTGGCCGTTTATCCAAAGCATATTTGAGAAAGCAGAAGCTGCAGCAGTTGAGCAACCACAGCAGGAGTCACAGGTGCATGTATTTCTCATAACAGGATCCAGGTCTGCACTGCACTCCTGAGGCACAGGTTGGAGTCTCAGACTGAACAGAGCAATATATCAGCCTTATTAGAGAGCAGCAGGATGTGGCTAAGTTGTGTAACTCTGTCCTGGAGGTGCTTTTGATTTGTAGCACTATCAGACACTCCTAGGAAAACATCCTCTCTCCTTGTCTTGTCCTCTCTACATGCCTGACCCAGCCAGCCTTGCTAGGTAAACCCACAGCTAACTCAATTCTACTCCGAGTACCTTCAGGTCTGTGTCAAAATCTGTTTTTGCCTTGGTAGACTCCCAACCACAAGAAACGGAACTCAAGGAGAAGTTCGCTATTTCTACTACCTCTCCTAAAATGAATAAGGAATGTAGAGTATTTAAAGAATAAATAGAAACCTTAACACATACAATAGTGCTTATAAACACCAAAGTGTTTAGATGAGACACAGGTAAGATTTAGTAGTGATTGTTCAGACACTAAGCTGTCTGATTCCACAGAAATCAATGTTAATATAAGAAAATTAAATAATTCCCAAACATTATCAGTATTTTTTTTCCTGTTCTCAGCTTTGAGCAGCTCAAAAAGTTGTTTTCCCATATTTGGCCCTGATCCTTGCTGTATGCATGATTCTTGAATCATGATGCATGATTTCATATGGCATGATTCTTGCTGTATGCAAGCCATACCATTGATTATTACTGTAGCCTGTAGATGTTTTGATCCATTATCAGTGCATAAAAAACCTCCTGTTCTACTACTACAGAATGGAGGCCCATCTGTCACAAAAACAGCTACCCAGAGAAGGAGGTAAGGCTACAGCAACACCTTCCCTCCAATATTAAGGTTGGGACCACATCAAACTGCTAAAATAGAGAAATTTCCAAAGCCAGAATTGTGCCCAATTTACCATGATTGAATCTGAAATTCAAGCTATAAAACGGTAAAAAAGGAGAGTCTACATATTTGCAGAGTACACTCACCCAAAATTTAACATGAATGAAGCTTGTTTTTCAGTGTTTTGTGTCCCAAAAACCCATATGAAATAAAAGTTGACAATTAACATTTAAAAGATACTGAAAACATTTTTCGTTAAAAGAAATCAATTCCAGGCCATATAGAACTCTTTCCTTTATAACTCTTTCAAGTTTAAATATACAGACTTGTATTAATGGACATAACAAAATTTTGTAATTACATAAATTAGTCTTTTAAAATAATTTGGATATGAACATGAATAATTGCCCTACCTGATGATGAAGCAGCAGTTGTTGAGCTTGTAATAAACTTTCTGTATCCAGGATCTTTTCAGCCTCTGCTTGGACTTCTTTAGAGTTGTTGATTAACTCTTCAATTGCAGTTTTAACTTCTTCTTTGTACTGGACACAGTCTCCAACAGCACCTAAGGTATTTTCAATCTAACATCACAAATAACTTTAAGTATTTCACGTTGAAAGACACATCGATATTTTAAGGGTACATTTATATTTGGAATACCTTTTCAAAAATACTGTAAATTTTTTATATTTAAACCATTTTTGTCTCCAGCATTTTGGACACCTTTAACTTTACGTTGAAAAAGTGTCTTTAGATTTAAAATGTGACTGGAGAGACCTTTGCCTTGTTCAAACATACTCCCCATTACACTGCTGTATGACAAATACCCATCTGTGACAGCTACCTATTGGTGATCACTTAGAAAACACACACTCTCCTTATCCTTGCAGGCTGACCCAGATTCTAAAACACCTGCACTACTCAACACACAAAAAAATGTTGCTGCCATTTGGACTGTCTTGAGTAGTGAATCAAGAATACATTAAAATGCTGAATTACCCTGGTTTTATGGACCACAACATGCATGTGGTTCAGCATCCAGTCTCAGCTTGCAAAACTTGATAAAGAAAGAGGTATATCCATCAAACATATCAGACAGTTCTCTATTTGTGTGATTGAGCTAAATACATGTAGCTGACTCTCAGGCTCTGTTCCTCATATAGTTCCTGTGTTTTAGGGTTCTAATCATAAACTATTCTAGATCCTTTTCCTTTTCTTTTTCCTGTTCCTTTCCTTTCCTTTTAACTTTAGAGAGTCATTTGAATTCAAGCCATTTACTTTCCTGTTATACAAGTATTTAGTTTTTAGTCTCCAAAACTATTGCTGAACTCTGGCAATGCCCAGTATCAGTTCTTGTCTAAACAGTCTCATCCACCTGATTAACATGCTTTATCAATAGTATTCAGACTTCTAAGAATCAGTAGTTGTTTAACTATGATATAAAGTGCCACATAGATTATACTTTTAGATTCAAACCAAGTAAAGATTTGACCTCTTGTTTTCTTGTATTACCCTCATTAAGTTACTCTCATTAACTTACCTTTAGTTCTGACTTTTAGAGGAAGAAAAAAACAAGTGCTTTAACTCCAAAAATAACCCCCAAAAATCTAAAAAACCCCTAAACAAACAAACAATCCTAAAACCCCCAAAAATAAGCAAACAAACAAAAAAGAGACAGTATCTTAAGCTGTTTACAGTCAGGTAGAAATTACATTTCTTGCCCAAACTTTCCAAACAGTTTTCACACCACAGAAGTTTAGAGAACTTCCAATAAATAATATATAGAAATTTTATACATTTGAAACCCCTATAAGGCCTCCACAGGAACTGACATTAAGAATGAAATTTGAAGTCTGAACTCTCTCTCCTGAATTCTTTTTTTTGCTTTCAAGTGGGTCTGTTCCACATTTTAAGTGCAAAATGCTCTGTGTTTCATCTGATTTTTCTTTCAACTGTATAAACTGTGAAGCAGTAAGTTCCCTGAGAGCCTGCAGAGCTCAAGGGTTCAGTGCTTCTGAGAGGTTTTGCTTGTTATGAATTAAAAATTTCCCACTATTTCTGTAGTTACAATATCTCATTTTCATTCAGGTTTTAGAGAACTGCAGCCTTTTCCTGCAAATTCAGGATGTGATATACATCCACAATGACTAAAAAAACCCTCAAAGTAGTGCTTTATTTCAGCATAAAAGATAAATAAATCATGATTAAAATGAAATTCTATATCCTCCAGCTGATGTTAATCATGGTTTTGAAAATGTTCACTACAAACTGATTGTAAAAAACTAAAAAAAATGGACATTTTGACCAAGAAACATTTGTTCTGTTACCTTCCAATTCTGCAAAGGGAAAAGACCTACTATGATAATGTCTTTTTTTTTTTTTTT
>VXBB01021205.1:824491-852476 GCA_013399915.1 Illadopsis cleaveri
TCCATGCTACTCCCAGTGCCTGCAGATTAATTAAAAAAACACAGCAGGGAACTTGTGCTTGTGAAGCCATGACTAATGTCATTTCATGTGACACTGTAAGCTGAGAGTTCTTGTGTCCCCCACACTGTACCTCAGCCAGCAAATCTAGAAGTCTCTTGAAGTCACTGGAAAGTTTAAAAAGCTCATCCTCTGTCTCTTTGGCCTCCAAAGCAGGACATTGTGAGGTCAAAACAGCAAGTCTAGATTTCAGCCAGCTGTGATTTTCTCCATGCTTGTGAATGTGCTTCCTAATTTCCTACAGAAAAAAATTCAAAACATATTTTCTTCAAACAAACAAAATACTTCAATAACTGACATTCATTACATCAGTTCAAATATTAGTAGTGTAAACATACTACTTTTCCTTAGCTTGAAATACTAGAAATGTAGTATTTTTCTATTTGCATACCCTATCAGATTCTGTTTCAGTCAATGGCTGGAATTTTGCACTTTGTCCACAGACTTTATTCCACTATTATTAGACTGTTCTTTAGTTAGTAGTGGAGTACCTTTCCCCTCACAAACATTACTTACAGATAGATAGCTAGAGGGCAGGTACCACATATATATTTTCCATATATTGACCATATTTCTTGCAATTTAAACCTGAGTTGCTGACTTTCCCAAATGTGTAACTTCATGCAATATGAAGTTTTGTGTAATTTTTTTTCCTATTTAAATTTCTTTTTTTCACACCTCTTTTCAATCTGTAGTTAATTTGTATCTTTGTGGCAGTGCTGATGAGATGTTGGCAGCACTGAAACTACATGAGTAAATCACACTTTTTAAAGCAGAAGCACCCATTAAGCTAAGGACCTATCAGTTTTATCAAGGTCACCCTAATAATGTTTCTCCATATGCTTAGACTCTTAACCTGCTCATGAACTTCACAGAAACACCTGAAGTATGCAGGTGCTCCTAGTATGTGAAATTTAAAAAAAAACCAGAAAGAAGGGTTGAGTCCCAAGTTACACAATAAATTGTTGCTTAAAACTAATTTAACTAACCATCTCAATCTTCAGCTATTCTATCAGTCTGTTACCAGTCACCAGTACAAAACCGAATGGTGGAATATTTTTTCCTCCCCTTTTATATTACTGCAGAAGAGAATTTTTATAATAGGTTTCCTTACATGTAAGTAATTAAGTGTAAGATCATTCAAAAACCTGTAATCCAGAAATTTTTACTTTTGTTTGAGCAGCACTTTTAACTCTGCATGCAGTAAGATGAGGGACAAATATTTTTTCTATCTGTTTCTAATGTTCTAAATATAGAGGGAAACGAACTTGACACTCTCTAAATTATTCAAGGTAAGAACTTCTGCCACATTTTGTTGTAATGTGCAACTTTCTCCTGGTAATGTTTTTAAGAATACCAGGAATCAACAGAGCTACTATAGTCTCTGTAGGAAAACAGTTGCACTAGTTAGGAGCAGAATTTTATAACCCAAGGGCTCACCCCCACAGATGCTTTACACTGCTTGTATTTGGCAGTATCATTAACATTTTCCTTTATCTTCTTTAGTTCTCTTTCTGTTGATGAAATCCAACTTGCCAATTCAGCAAACCTGAAACAAGATATTACAGGATGGAAAAAAAAAAAGAAGAAAAAAAAAGGTTAGATAAAAATTGCCAGCATGAAACAATTACATCTTAAGTGTAGGCAAAAAATTATAAAATCCTCTTGAAGTCTCAGTATAATTTGTGGAATTACTACACAAAGTATATAGTTTTCTATTTGAAGCTAAGATCATAGAATCATTTTTTCCATGGTACTAATCTGTGATGACACACAGAGGAGTGACCATGCATGAGGCTCTGCAAGACCCAGATATGAATTGAGGTGACACCTGCTCTTATAGCCCTTCCAGGTGTCCGAGTGCTCTGTTAGCTTCATGTATGTGCTGTCTATCTGGGATTTCAGATCCTTCAGGATTCGCTGGCTGCTTTCCAATGTACCCCTCACTGGATCAGACACTGGCAATTTTTGGCACAGTTCTTCAATCCGTTGTAGCCTTTTCTCACACAGGTGGTAAGATCCCTTATCACCGAAGAACAACTGATGGGAGACAAAGCAAAAAATTCAACAGAAATACAAACCGGAAGAAATCACAAAACATATCAATATATTTTTCATAAAGTACTAAATTAATTTTTTTTGTTTGTTTGTTAAAGACCTCAAGAATTGATCAGAAATAAGTTGGACACAAATAGTTTGGTGGCTGAAGAGTTAGTCAGAATTTCTGTTTATTACTGACATCGAAATGTATCTCTATAAATGCCCCCATGGAGGCATGGAACTCATACCATGTGTTCCTTGATCATTCTTTCATTGCCTTCTCTTGATAACACCTTGTTCTGTCGAGCTAGTTCAGTTTTGCACTCCTCCACTGTCACCAGGAACTTGCTTTTCTGTACTTCAATTTTCAAGTGGATCAAATGATATGGGGCTTCTGTTTGAAGATCCTACACACCCACAGGAGCAATAAAGAAGCACAGAGATAAAACACTTCTCCCACTACTTCAGTGTAAATTTGCTACAAATAAATAGTCTAAAACCTGATGATATAGAAAGTAAAACATATATGTACATGAACAGATAGGGGTTTGTCCATGTTCACTTGGTTACCAATGTCTTAGAATTATCAAAAGGTCGTAAGTTGTCACCAAAATGTGTGTGAATAAGGCACGTTACAAAGACATCTTCATTCTTGGCAAGACAGAGCAAATATTTCCTGTTTAAAACAGTATTCATAACTGCTTCCAGAGGTTTCTGCCTGCCGCTAGTGAGACCCCTCATCCATCACTCCAACTTTGACCAGCAATATGCTGTCACAGGCAAAAAATTCCATAGCTGGTGAGCAAAGTTAGTTCAGTTGTTCGAGTCTTTGGCAGAAGACACAATTTAGGCTGATGGCCTGATGTCTTACAAAATTTGTTTGGTCAGGAAAGTAGCTGTAATTATCCAGCATCAGCATAAAGGAAAAAATCCCAGCACCTGTTCTCAAGACAGGTATCATAATGGCTCTATGCAGCAGGGGAGAAATAAGGTTCTGTAATTAATTTCTCACATTTCTTGAATTTACTTAACAGGGTTTTTTTTCAAAGGGTGTAGAAGTATCTATTTTAAACTACTTTCCCCCTCCTTTTTTTTTCCAATTGTATGAGAAGCCAAATAATACAAATGATTTTGTTTTCTTTCATGCTAATTTTTTTTAGTATATAAGTCATACAACAACATTCCAAAACTAAGATTAACAATATCCAGAGATGTCATTCACTAACCTTCCACTGCCTATGGAGTTTCCTCACAGCTTCCTGCAGGCTGTGTTGCTCTTGTTCTGGGAGGATATCAGTAAGCTCATCACACGCTTTCAGAAAGGCATTTAGGACTCTCTGATCCAACTGGTTAAAAAATTCCTGAAGTGGAGGCAGAAAATGAGAAGGTCAGTAGATGAAGATGGACATTGATATGCCAACATAAAGTTCCCTAATATACTCTCTAAGTTTCAATGCTACTTCTGTTCTATTGAAGAACTGATGTTTCAATAAAGGAAATAACTATTTCTAGCCACTTGAAGTCCAGCAAATTAATTTATTCTCAGCCAGTACACTGAGATGGTATTTTAACAATTATATATTTCAAAGCTACATGCATAAGTTATGGTTATAATACAGAAACATATATTAATCTAAAAAAAAAAAGAGCAGTTGGATGTGTGACATTGTCAAAATAGTGTTCTAACTCTCAATGGTTCTACTCAAAAGCCCACCCTAGGTTTTTTCAACTTCTGGTTACTTACATCCAGTCTTACATCAGTAAGTGAGCTGATCATTTTCCTTTTTGTTTTTCAATATTAATATTAGTTTGATGTCATCTGTGTAACTTCTACATGTGCAAGAAATCCACATCAGTTTCAGAATCAATAGGCTCTTATGTCATGCACTCAAAGGTTTCCATGAAGGTCAGATAATTTACTCACGCTATGTTTCCTGAGAAGTTCTTCAGGATTTCCTTTTTCTTTTAAGCAACAATTGGCAATCTGTATTACTTTCTCCAGTTCTGCTCTAGACTCCTCAAATTTCTTCATCAAACGGCTATTTGCTTCTATGTTTTTTCTCCACTCACCAGCTTTCCTGACCATATTCTGAGTCAGAAGCAAAGAAAATGAGCTGGCACTTTCACACTGAGTTTTATTTGCTCTCTTTTACCATGACCTTATAAAACATGCATTTAATTTGTGTCACTCTTTTAAATATATGCTTTTCACTGTGCTTCTCCCTCTCATGATCCCATTTTCCTAATTTTTAACACTGAGGCTGATGTTAATGTCATAATTCAAATAAAAATTAGTAGATTAGATGTCTCTGATATTTTCAGAATGCCTCTGCCATTTGATTAGTGGGTTTCTTTCCTAAAGCCTGCTTTCAAATGTAAAGCACCTGGTACAATCAGAAGCTTGCCATTTCACTTTTCTTAGCATCAAAATACCTCCCCTAACATGACTCAAAGCAAGGGTGTTTGACCCATGGATCCAACCAGTTCCATGCTACAGTTCCTCTGACCTGGAAGAGGTCTATATGATTATCACATCAGTAAGTCAGATAAGTAGCCAGACACAAAGCTGATGAGAAGACAGCAAATTTTGTGGTTCAGTTGCTGAAATCCTTCTTTTGCAACCTTAGTCACGGCTCCTCCATTGGTCTGCTTTTTAGTCCATCCCTGTGCACTGCAATATCCAATGGTTCCAATTTCCTGAGTAAGTAAAAAAACTTACCAGGAGAAATGAACAGTTCAGCACTTTAACTGCTGCAAGGTATTTGCATCACTGCTTACTGTACATCCACCTCACCATCCTCACTGATAACAAACCTCAGCATAAGGAATTTTACCCAGCCAGCTAATCAAACCTGTCATTCTCAACTTAAACATCTTGCTAAACTTTTTTAAAGTTTTCTGATAAAAAATATCTGCATAGTAATAGAATCGTATAGGAATGTATTCTTTACATGAAAAACTGCCAGTTTCCAGTATTTTAACTCCAGGTATGTGACATTTTATATGATTATACCCTATTTTGGAGGTTTATTTTCTAACACAAAAAGAGATAAAACATAGTCTAGCTTTATAGAAACAGAGCAATTAATGTTGAACATGGTAAATTTAACAAGTTACAAGTGCATGTGCTTTTGGTACAATAAGCTGAACTTAAACAATTCTTTCTGTATTATAAATCAATTACAACTTATCTTTAGGTACACTCCACAAAATATAAATTTTGAAATTCACCTCTCAGAGAGAGCTATTTACTGATAGGTGATTTTCTGCAGTTTAAAATTCAGTCAGGGAAGCTTTATACAGAACAAATATCGCCTGAAAATAAATGTAATAGAACCAATTATGTGGAAATCTGACTCTAAGACAGTCATAGAATCACTGAGCACTCAGTTTGAGTGGACACACAAAGATCATTGAGTTCATCTCTGGCTCTGCACAAGACTACCCCAAAAAAACCACACCACATGTAATGGCTAATTTCACCTAAGAGTGGGGCTAGACTGGGGCTGAACAGCCCTGAAAATAGCAGTAATAACTGATAACAACATCTAAGGGGGAGTATAGTTCAAAGGCCACATCTTTGCATTACCAAATGCAACATATTTGCAGCTTTCTATATTCACAGTCCACTGCATTTTCTGAGAAAATACAAAGCCCAGCAATGTGCAATGTAGCATCTGCAAATGTTTTCATCTTCCATGCTTTGTGTCAAAGGGGATGTGTAGGAATATAGAAGCAAATGTTTAACCAAGATAATAAAGTCAGGAGAAGCAACAAACAGTGCAGCCCTAACAGCAGGATTTCAGGTTCCTCCATCCAAAGGACCCTGAGGCATGTTAAAGTTCTGTGAAATCCCAGGTTCCTCTGTGGCAGGCTCACCTCTGAATAGGTGCATGGAGAACATGACTGTCAATCCCCTGACCCCTTATAAAGACAGATATTTAATTAATAACTTGACATCAGAGAGTAACAGAGTAGCTACAGAGTGATGAAATGTAGGTAAAGTAGGATGGATCAGCTGCATATGAACAAATTTTCAGAAACATGCACTTTTTTACCTGGAAAGTAATCTGAATTTGTGTAACTTTCTTCTGAAATATTGACTGATGGAAATGCTGTAACACTTCAGTTGAAGCCACACACTGAAGGATACTCTGACTATTTCTCTCAATTAGGGACACATCTTTCTTGCAGTTTTCTTGATAAGCTACCAAATCCTGAAAGAAAAAAACATACATCCACCCTGACCAGGAACAAGAGGAAAAAGGTTTGGCAAAATAACAGAAACATGCGTTTTTGACAATAAGGAAAAAAGGGATGAGGTCAAAGGACCATGGCAAACAGATTACACAGCTGTTATATGGAATAACACAGATGACACAACTTTCTCCTTGAATGTGAAGTATTGTACCCAAATAGATCTCTAGTTACTCATAAAAAAAAAGAGCAGGTGTGTACCCAAGTCCTTTGTGTAGCTGTAGAGAATGTAGGTCAATACATTGTTCTGTGATTTAATTTTATGGTATTTCTATATCTATTGTATAACTGTAAGTAACCAACAGTGATATAGGAATGACAGCCCTCAGTAGCTGGTTGAGATCTCAATCTTCCTTGCCTTTCAACAAATTAATTCTTCATGTCAGCTTTTGGAATTCAGATTTCATTATAAATCACATTAAGTCATGAGAAATATACTTAAAAAAAAAAGAGAGAAAAAGTAAACATGCATAAAATAGTATGGGCTGAAAAAAAGTTTTAAAAATCCTATTTTCATTTAACTTTCGAAAAGAGTTCTAACTAACTCTGAATTTCTCCAGAGAGAAATACTTATTAGCCATGAAGAAAAGGTAATGTTATACTGCAATTCATTTCAAAGAAAGCACTTTTCCAAGCCTCTAAGAAACTTCCACAATTGTCCAAGGAAACCTAGAGAAGTTTCTTATCATGATTTTTCATCTCCTTAATAAAAAAATCCAATGTATTTCTTGTACTTCAGTCAAATTTCCACTAGATTAAAAAAATATAAAGTCTTACATTTATTTCTTGGATTTAAACCGAGGAACACAAGTTTCAATCTTTTTGTATTATGCCTAGGTGACTTCAGGATAAGGCTTACATCTGTTGCCTGAATATGAAGAATTATCTGCTCAGCTTACAGAATTGCAACCCAAGTTCCTAGAAAGATAACTGTAAATACTCAGAGGCAACAAACCTTTGTAAGATGTTTTTGAAACTTACTTGGGCTTTTTGTTTAAGAACAGTCGTTGGCTGTGCTTCAGGATCCAGGATAGAAATTATTTCATTTACTTTTTCAAGAGATTCATAAAAATGTGTGATTTGTTTCTCAAGTTCTTCCAGTGGAGACAGCAGACGCTGGCATTCATACAGCAGAGCACTGGAATGCTCCTTAATCTTTTGGTCAAGAAAAAAATTATTGAAACAGTTGTAAAATTCAATAAATAGCAACTTTTTCTGCATGTAGGTTTATATAGTTGTTACCTACTCCTTTTTAACATAAAGCAGTCCTGATCTTGCATTACTTCTTAATGAAAAGAGTATTAAATTTAAGGATGGTGGCCTTAGCATTGAAGAGAAGTAACATCTTCTCCACCCTGAATCAGTCTATTGTTACAACAATGTACTTATTCAAATGCATATATGTGAGAATTCATGTACAGGGCCCTACTATTTATTAGCTCAGCAGTCTACAATATGTAGTAAAAAAAAGTATTCTGCAACCTTGCCCAGCTGCTCTTTGAGCCGTGTCGAAGTTCCCAGCATTTCATTCGCTTCCTCTTGGGAAACTTCTTTAGTAACAAGTTGCACCGTCCTTGTAACCGCTTTGTACTGAGCTTCCATTGCAGGCAATTTCTGCTTAATATTCTGAAAAGAAATGTTTCAAAAAATATTTCAGCAACAGTGTTTATGCATTAATGGGAGATAATAGATAAATTATATATATTCTAATTATAAATTATTTTCATCACTGATTTCAGTGAACACTGGATCATATTTCAAATGCATGAAAACTGAGCCAAAGAGTATCAGTCAACTCACCCGAACGTGATTTGAAACTACTAAAGAATATCTACTGAGACAGTGTTTTGGAAATTTGCCCTAAAAATGTCAGTAGCAGAATACAATTATATATCTTTTAGATATAGCTGAAATATCTAAGACTAAAATAATTTCATGCTATCAGAATTAAATAGTTGCAAGTTTCTTTTGAAGGAGGAAGAAAGAAACAAAAGAAGACACTTACTTCTAAATCTTGCACAAACATTTTGACATCATGAAAGGACACGTCAACAGGGGTTGAAAATTTCTTATTGCTTCCATCAATAAAAGCTGTCAAATGGGCCACACCATCTACATATTCCTTCCTCATTTTGTCCAGTTCATCTGCTCGAGCATACTGAAAAAGAGAAAGTAAAGGGGAAAAAAAACAAAACAAAACAAAACAAAACAAAACAAAACAAAACCCCCCAAATTAGATACCTAGCAATTAAGTAATGATTTAAGAAAATTAGCATGTTTTCAGTGCAATTGTTTGCTGGAAAAATTGCATTCAATGAAATAAAATATAATGGAAAGTAATCTAAATCCATCATTTGCTTCAGTTTCAATAGTAAGGATGCTAAAATGAACAGCATGCACACAGGAGGACAGCCTCTTTTAAGGTCTGGGGAATGAATGCCAGACCCATTTGTTTCTACCCTAGAATCAACAGTTCAATTAATTTCTCACTACCTGCAGTATCAGCTTTGAAAATTCAGCAAAGAGAATAGAACATGAAAAGCCTAGAAAAGCTAAAGGATAAGGGAAATCTTAATGAAGGAATGCTGGCTGGGGGAAGGGGAAACACATGCCTTAGAAAGTAGAAAGAGCTGTGTGACAGAAATGGTGAAAAAGCCTGTGAGAAAAAACTCACATAGCCAGCATATGAAAGAAGCTGCATAAGTAGAGGAAGAGACATTTACATCAGTGAATCACCCTAAATAGCATCAGCAAGTAAAGCTTGAGAACATTCTTGTCAACAGTCTGGAAAAGTTACAATAAAGGAGAGACAATCATTTTTTGCTTTTCCTTTTAACTTGACTGCCTAGGAGATAACAATGCCAGTAAAGGGAACAGATTCAGTACCTTCAAACAGGCAACTGCTATTTAAAATCACTGAAAGGGGACAATATGGATAGATGTATATTGACAAGAACAAAGGCATTTTCTTATGTGTTTATGAGGTGTGAGATAGTTCTGTGTAATTAAGATCACATCTTCTCTTTGATTTTAAAGAACAAATACAGAAATAACAATTCTTTTTGTATCAGCTGTATCTCTTACATGAATTAAAAGTGTAGGTTTATTTGTTTACTAGCAGAGCCTGCTTGTAGGCAAGACAGAAGTAAACTCTGACCAAAATGGGGAAAAAAATTAGTTAATTAAATTAATTATTTTTCCTGCTTATGGTTGCAGTACAATAATTAGAAGGAGCTTTCATCAAAAAGTAGTGATAATAATAATTTTCACAATTTTCACTGTTTAGTTTTACACAGCTTTTACAGTAGCATTAGGTCAGTCATTTTCTTCATAGAACAATAACAGTTATGCATAAATAGCGTTCCCTGTATCAAGATAGGTGACTATGATGAAAAACTACAGCTTACACTTGTTGAAAATGTCCCCTCACCCGCTCCTAAATAGCTATATAACCAAAAAGATAAATAAAGGAAGAGCTCCAATACAATAAATTACTGTCAGGGAGTAATTTCTAATTTAAATACTGATGAACAGGCACTTTAGAAAGTTGTCCTGTAGTCCTACTAACAGGCTAATCTTTCTTGCTTGCATGGACATGACAAAGGAAGTATTTAAAAGTAACAAGGTGAAAATCACTTACCTGCTTAACTTGCATAAACAACTCTCTCCATCTTCCATTTAGCAACAGAAGCTGCTGTTTAAGATCTCTGGAAATGGTCTCATCACATGTTTCAATCAGAAAATTACCAGCATCATTCATGGCTGTGTGCTGTTGGATCCAATGAGGTAAGCGCCGGAAGAAATCCTGAAGAAGAAGGAAAAAAACACAATTCCAAAACTTTTTCAATTAGTCTTTATCTTAAATCACAAAACTAAAATTTAATCACCTGCTCATGACTCAATAAAGACTCATTGAACAATTATCCTCTGAAGCTCTTCACATCAAATATGCCATAATAGAATTTTTATGTCTGTGAATATAACTTGTGGAATTAAAAATTACTGCCAGTTTATTTGCAGCGTTATTTTACTTTAGTTAGTGGCTTCAGTAAAACTAATGAAACCCCACCTTAAGAGAAAGCTCCATAACTGAAAATGCTGTCAGGGCTCATGTATTTTCTGTGTTATCCTTAAACAGTGTCTGGGCTGATAGTACCCTGGGCCATATACAGGCCGTGGAGAGGTCCTTCCCCTGCTGTGAATCACAAGCAGCTTTCCACAGGTCTCAGAAGACCTGTGAAGACTGATTTTTTATCACTGCTTCCTCCTATCTCAGAGCAGGTGAGCACAAAGGGGAAAGACATAGTTGTCAATGATTTTGTCCCCCTCACTGAGACAGCCTGACAGACTGTATGCATCTTGTAGGCAGGCAAACTACACATAAACTGGTAGAGAAGATAAAGACCAATTCTCTCCATTCCTTTTCTCTCTTCCAGACCATAGGCAATTGTTCCTAAGGCAGGTATCCTTGGGCTCCATGTCTCCATCTATACCAGTAAAGAAAACCAGGACTCAATCACTGTCTCATGATTGTCCACATCTTCTCTGACATGGTTTTGGCTTGTCCCTGCTGCCCTTCTCCCAAACGATGCATGGCACAGTCTGTTCCAAACAGACTGGATCATGAAGGTACCTTATTTCAGGGGAGAAGGAGTAATCAGAAGGATTCAAGCTGAAACATGGTACCTGATCCTCAGGATTTAGGAGGGGCCAGTGATCCCCTCGTATTTTGTTTATGACTATCAATCTACCCTATAATTCCAAAACCGTTCACCTTCCATGTGACAGCCCCATACAATCCTTCGCTCAATGGTACATGAGAAAAATTCCTATCCAACCACAATGTCAGTCATCCCAGAACTCATATTTGTCAGAACTCATCCACAATTTAAAAGTTCAGATGCAACTGTAAGGAAAAAGCCACGTGCTTGTATACTGGTCAAATATCTTGAAGAGAGATTTGAACAACATATAGTATTTCAATTCCTAAAGCTGAGATCAATAGTATTCAGGTGCTCTGTACTGATGTATGAGTGAATATATTTAATCAGCTCAGTAAACTGCATCTGCAGTTTGAGTCTTCTTCCACTTGCAGTGGAACAACCCACTTGCTTTCTACAAAGGCTAACCTTTATGAGCACATCCAAAAGAAATTAAGTGTACTGCATCCTGCACTGGTCAGCTTTCCAATGGTCAGGGTCACTAGAGGTCAAGAAGAAAAAAGGACGTGGAGTAAACTACTCACATCCTTGTTTCTGCACAGTTATTCCCACAAACCATTACCTTCTGCAGACCTGGCTGGGGAGTCTCTCCATTTCAGAAGCCAACCTAAGATGTGTTGAATTTAAACAAGTTTGGAAGGTACTGGGAAGCACACTTCATTCCCAATTAAAACACCTCTCTTTAAGGAAGTCACCCATGAGATCTAAAAGATTTCTAAACCCTTTTGGATACTGCTATGCGAGAAAAGGATGGAAAGGTGCAGTTAGAATGAAATTATTATAGAAAGTGCTTAAGAGGTACTGGAAGTAAACAAAGGAGTTGTAGAAGGAACAGTTTGAAAAATCCAAGCACATGCTGGTATTTTTTTTTTGGAAGATCTTCAGTACTACAGGGTCACAATAAGGTTTCTGTAAACTGAAGCCAACAAGAAGCCAACAGGCTGCTTTCTTTTCCAAATCAAACAGAGGTGCATGCTGGTCTGGAAATCATAGAGAGATAATGGAAAGAAGAAGAAAGCACGACAGCAGGATGAAGGGCTACTGTGGTCTTTGCCTAGGATAGAATATAGAGACTTTAAGTAATACAGGTAAAGTTTGCAAATGAGCAACTTTGTATCACTTTACTGATATTTTTGTGGGTTTACAGAAAAAATATTTTGAAATGCTTAAAAATGCTTTATGCCGTATTCCAAACAATAGTTATCACCTTTCACCTGGTATTCCGGATGTTTTTTCTTCATGGCTGTAAGACTATTAATTTTACAAACCACTATAATAATTGATTTTGTGTTTTAATAGCCAAATATTAAAACTGCTAAATCAGACCTATCCTTGGAACTATGTAAGTGAACATTATTGCTGTGGAGAGCTAAATTCAACATTAAAAACAGAAGGAACTTTTAAAATATGTATCGCAGTCTACAGGCGGATTATGCTACTACTGGGTAACTTTTAACATCTATTAAATGCAGGACTATTCAAGTCAATCCAGGTTGTTATTGAGGGTTTACAAACTTAAATCTTAATGCTTCAGTACTGTAACATTACAAAAGAAAAAAAATACAGAACTATCTTTATAACTGCAGGTCCCCAAAATCAATTGTCTAAAAGATTTCTGAAATGCCAGGGAAGTGGATTCATTAATCAACCATGAAATATAACAACACATACTAATAATACTGCTCTTTGAAGGTAATGAGTACTGAAATTTGTCATCTAGAAAAATCAGTGGAAGTGTCTTTATAGGTAGTCCATGATTACTCACTTTTGTGCTAAGAGCTGTATTTGCCTTTGAGTGAATCATGCAACATTCCTATCTCTGAGCAATACTGCTGCCCTATATTCATGTCAAAGATGCCTCTAGCCATGGTCCCACATATGAGGCTTTCTCCACTGCGTATATATGTATTTGTCTCTAGATGCTAGACAAGCAAACACCGAAACTCCTATGATCAATGAAGACAGGCTGTTGAAGTCTGAGCAAAACCTAAGCAAATGCAAAAAAAAAAATTCCAATATTTCATGATATACAAAACAGCCATACGCATATGCTACTAGTGCATACCTTTTTGGACTGTTCAGGCTGATTCAGCATTTTTTCAGCATCTTCAAGCCAAGCTTGTAGACCTGCCACAGTGCTGCTGTATCTGTCCCAATTAGCAATTACCTCTTCCAGCATGCTTCTTACACTTCTCACCTCTACTGAGAGGTTCCTCCACTGAGCTGTGGTATCACTCATGAATTTCATCACATTCTCAACTTCTTCCACTGAGATACAGGAAAGACATTGATTATTTTGTTTCATTACTGTTTCTGTAAAGATTATATCTTGCTTATTCACTCTCATCAGAGAATTATATTTTACTGTAACCTCTATTTCAGTAGGCTGTTATATATGAATGTTCAGTTCACAGCCCAATTTTAGCACAAGATCACGACTGAGAAATTAAACGTGTGAATTAAAGACTTAGGAAAGTACATAAAATGAGTGCTAAATTAAAAGTCACACTGCATATTGTGTGTGGTGCTCATTTGAAATCTGCAATAAAAGAAATCAAGAGACAGGCTTGACTTAAAAAAAGTAGAAAATGAGAGTTGTGTAGCATAAAAACACATATTATGTCTACATTGAAAAGTAAGCAAGGAAATTCTGATCTTCCTTCCACTGACTTTGAAACCACACTGCTGCTAAATTTTGCCATTTAACTTTTAGCATTTCCACATGGCAAGAAAGGAACAAATGTATCCTCATTCCAGAGCAAAACAAACTGAGATAAGAAAAAAGGCCAACTAAATGCTAAGACTACATAAAAGATGCAGAATATAATAGTTTAAAGAGTTTTTAGCTAATTTGAACTGCTATTGCTGAATTTATATATGTTAGTACTTGTTCCTTACAAAAGAATTTGTTACTGGATTTTATTAATAGCACTGAATAAATCTGTGACTTTTTTTCTTTGTAAGAATACCTTGAAAAAATGTTTGCTTTTGTAAAATTTGGGTGTCACTATCAATTTAAATTTCACAACAAATAAAGGTATCCATTTTATCCCCCCTCCTTAGCAGCAGCTGAAACAATCCTCCACAGACATGACTGTGCTGCAGATTAAAGTGATCTCATGTCTGTAATTATCTAGGTCAAATATTGCCCTTGAAATCTCACTGAACTCAACAGTACTCAAGAATGACAGGAGGCAGCTGTTGAATCAGCTATACATTTTTTCTCATGTATATCCATACTGCAACTACCATTTGAGTTCCTCTTCCAGGTTTTCAAAGTTAATGAAGAACTTCCAATAAATCAAGGGATGGTTTTGCAACTACAGTACTGGGACCAACTCCCAGTTGTCTTTTTCTTTTAAATTAAGCCAAGCCAGGGAGCATTTCCAGGCACTAGAACATGATTTTCTCCACTCCTAATTTGGTTTCTGTCACAATTTTTTACCCCAAATTAACAACACTGAAATAATCCAAGAGTTAGCATGGACAATGGGTTTTTCCCAGGAGGAAGTCTGAATATGACCACTCTCCCCTCCTTTGGAGATTCAGAAGCAGCAGACTGCCCTGGACCAGGTGCCTACATAGTAGTGACAAAAAAATATAGACATTTACCTGAGCCATTTGCTTTGGCATACATTTCAGCTGCTCGTTTCAAGATCTGGTAGGTAACTTCATACTGCTCAAAGAACTTGCTATTTTCAATAACAGACTGAACAGAAAATAGAATTTACAGATAAAAGAAAGATGGGTATTAGGATTAGCAATCATTTCTATGAAATTACATCAGGATATTGATGAAAACATTTAACTTTAATATTCCTCCATTCATCTTTTCATCATTATAATATTTTTAATAGCATAATTATAAAATAGCATACAAATTTCACCTTTTTAATTTAATGGTACACCAGAGTGTATCATTACAAACACAGATTCATATACTTTCTGCATGGAAAGGTTATTTGAAGTTTTCTTATTTGCTGTCTTGCTGGAAATCACTAGCATATGATAGAATGTGCAGAAACTGAGTAAGAAACAAGTTATTTAATGAAAACCATTTTGCACTCAAATCTAAGTGGAATAATTCTAATTAAAGAGAAAATTTCCTTCATATATGTCATCACAAAAATCAAATCCAATTGTTCCTGTAATAAGCCTTTGAAGAAAGACAGGTTACACTTTAATAGATGAAAAACATTTGCTTTATTCTTCAAATTTTCTTTACCTCTTTTGCAACTGGAAAAAAATTAAGATCATGGAAACACTGTACAAAGAGATGCTGTTTTTCCAAAGTGTGACACAGTGCTGTTCCTTTGTGAGTGATGGTTTAGCTCTGTGAAGTGTTATAGTGCGATGAATAAATTATCTGGAAATACTCTGGTAAAAAAGTTATGCCTCTGACATTTATGCCTCTTTATCCCTTATGGCAAATGAAACTGACCTTTTTTTCACATGTCTTTCAGAAATGTTATTTCCTTTAAGTGCGATACAGAATTACAGCTCTACATTATGCAAGCACATTATATCTTGCATTACCAGTGTTAAAACAGGAAGAGAAAGGTAGAGTTTGGAATGGTTCTGTAATTTATGCTACATCTCATCCATCCTCAGCTACAGACTACAAAATTAGGGAATGCACACCCCACATATGTCTACACAAGCTTTGGAATGCCAGAATGGACAAATCAGATAGGTGTGATTTTGATTAAACCAGGTTTCTAATGAAGTCCAAAGTATTTTGAACAGGAGAATGAGATCTTGTGTGTTCACTGACACATATTATATAACATGAAAAAAACACTTAAAAACAATTCTGCCAGTATATATCTAAAACTTTTCTATTTAAAACCTATGACAGTTGCTATGTCAGGTTACAACAGTTATCTAGTATGTAATTTAGAACTGTGTTTATAACCAAGGAAACTAGAAGTCACGAATAATCAGAATTCTTCCCTGTTCTCCTGTTAAAACAAAATCTGGTATGTATGAAGATCTACAGGCTTTACCATGAATTACGTGACAGACTCATGACTTTCAGTTTTGCCAAACCCATGCAAACATTTTAACTTGAACTAAAACCTCCAAGACTTCACATAAAAGAGCAAAAAAGATTAACATAACACTGACACTGAGAGCTATCTGAAACATTTTCAAAAATTAAATAAAGACATTTTACCGAATAATATTGTCTATCATATGACAACACTACTTGAAGAAAATAAACAGTTTTCCTAAACCAGTATAGCATATGACGCTAAAAAAGTGCTAACACAGCAGTGCTAAAACACAGTTCCATGGGTTAAAATCCATGGATAATTGTACCTCCATTTCTGTGAAATTTGGTACAGTATATTATTCAGGCTGATGGTGTACAATCTGTGCTGACCTTTACTTCTGGTGTGTGCCAGACGGGGGAAAAGATGATAAGATTAAGTAAAAACTTAATTTTTATTTTTAAGTTACAGTACATAAATATTTTCCAGGCATATGTTCTACCCAGAACCTAATTACGCATGTTCCTAGAATGCTGACATTCCCCAGTCTGTTTTGGCAGACAAACAGACTTACATTTTTATCTCCTGCTAATGTAGTCACTCTGACTATAAGGTACTGACTACAGCTTTCCTACGTAAGACTCCTAATGTACTGGAAGAGTAACACTCATCTCTCAGTCCTAGAAAACTGGTCCCAGGTAAAATAAAGCAAATAAATTCTCTTTCCATCACACCTTGAAGGAGCCAGAAGTCAAGGCCATCAAGAATGAAAATGAGATCTATTTATCTTCCTGTCCTGATTTCCTCATTTTGATGTTATATAGTTTCAAAAATAATGCAAGGAAGCATCTTCCTTCCCCAAAGATCAACCTAAGCATCAGTGGTCTGAATTAAAAGAAAAACTGAGGCACTTGCAAATTAATATACAAGTTAACAATTTCATGTTCATTTTAAAGGAAGCAAATAAGAAAGTCACCAAAAACCCCCCAAAATTCAAGCTATCCACTTTTTTATTATTTCCCTTCTCACTTTTTATTAGGTTTTTTTTACAGTCTTGGAGAGTAAAAGAATGGACTACACTCCTAGTTATTGCATATCACTACAGCAAACTAAGTTAATTCAAGTAACTATCTAATTTTAGAAACCTTGTTTGAAAAAGGTTAACCGACTCCTGAATTTTTGTGTGTATCCCTAACTGCTAAAGTTTAAACATGGAAATTCTCACTTTGAAGAGTGAGAATTTCACCCAAATTTCACTGAGTTTGAAATTTTCTTTTCAAAGAAGTGGGGACATCAATAGTTTTCTCTGCTTATTGACCTGGCTCTGAATGGGTCTGTAACTGTATTAGTTCTTTTCAGACTTAATTTTTGCATGCAATTTTCCCCATATGTATTAGATAGAAGGGAATATATATTTAGACCAGCCTTGCTTTTGAATGAATCCCTTCAGGCCCTAATGTAGAAGTGCAGCAGTACTATCATTCTATCTACACTTGGCATTGCATGTGTGAATTTAAAGGGATACAGCAGCATAATACTGAAAAAGAATTTATCAATGAACACTTGTAAGTCAATAGTTTCTGTTCCTTAACATGGCATATGGCTGATGCAGAGCTGGAGCAAACTCTTTCCAGAATGGAAATAAAGAAAAGGGTTTAATATACCAATGCTGAGTAGGAAAAGAAAAATCATTCTTTAAAAGAAGAAAATTACTCCCCTATAGGTATAGTATATTAAACAAGTATATGGAGGTAAAATAACATTCTTTTTTATTAATCTTTTGGAAGGCTGTAAAAATACTGTGTGGGAGTGCATGCCAAAAACATCCTCTGTCTTTAACTCTTAAACTGTGAATAGTCACTATAAAGTGCTTCTATCCAGGTGTAAAAGAAGAGGATATTAACTTCTTCGTAATTGCTGTACGAAGTAAGCAAAACTCTAGGATTTGGAACCTCCAGACGTGCTTGCTAAATTAATCATTTGACAGCAGCTGGAATGTTATTTCTCTTTTTTAAAAAAAGATGCAAAGAGAATAATTTTTACCTTTAGCCTTTTGAGTTCCTCCATGGGGAGGACAGATTCACCTCTGAAGATATATTCCATAGGAATGCCATCATAAAGTTGATGACTGACAAATCTGATATCTGTTTCTGTTCTTTTATACATTTCTAGCAAACTTAAATATGAATATTTCAAAAATAGTTATAAAAAGAAAAGAACCCCAACTTACAATATAATTTTGAAGAAGCAGTTCCACAGACTCTCGCCTTCCGTATTTGATAATCCATGATTTTAACTTTGATTCTGCAAAGACTAAGAGTGACAGTAGACGGTACTTCAGTTCCAGAAACTCCATCTTCAACAGATGGAGCTCAGATGAAGAGACAACAAAATTAAACCTATAAAATGAATCACAGTATAGTAAAATACAGCAATATTCATTTTTGCAGGAGAGACTGAAAGCTTTAGTTACAGTTTGGATATTTTTCTAATCTTTCACCTCACTCAGAGTCTGCAAACATTTAATTATGTGTAATGATATTCTGATGACTGCTCTGGAACAACAAGTTAATTACATTTCTTTTTAATAATAGAAAGCATCAGTTCACTTCTGTTACTAAGTTTTGCAAAGTCATTTTTCATTTTTTTTCACATGCATCTTGGCTGTTATATAACATTTCTGCCAGGGACAAGTAATAACAGGAGCAATGTAAAAAAAGTATTCCCATCCAAAATCTATTGTTTATTTTGATTCTCATCAATCTCAAAAGCATCAGGTTTTTCAGTATATTTTTATGTATATTCTAGGAGGTTTTTCCATCCATCTCAGTTTGCCACTGAGAAATGTAACTAGACAGTGATCTCTACACGAACAGATAAAAAAGCAAACAGGCTCCCCTTCATGCATAGCAGCTTTTTCTTTCAGATTGAAAGCCTTACCTGTCTGCCATATCCTCTAACTGGTCATGTGGAACAGGCACGCCATTAACAGACCTGGTCCTGTGGATCTCATGGAACGCCTTTTTGTGACCATCTATGTTTTTCAGCAGATCCTGATTGGATTTTAAGAAAGAGAGAGATTTTGAGAGAGTGGAGGGAAGGAGGGGAGGGGAGGGAGAGAAAAGGCTCACAGTAGGCTATCTAACTAATAAGCACAATTTTAAGCCGGCTCTGATGACTCAATGTAGTTAACTATTTGATCATGCTCTCATATTTCCATGCAATACCACATAAGCATTAACTTAAACATTTACACAGGGAACCCCCTTATGTGAAGCTCTGTTACAGCTAAGCTGAACAATTATGGAAGATTTTAAAGCAGGATGCACTGCAAAAGGTCTAAAAAACCAAGAATCCTTAACTGTATTAAATAATCTCTGAAATGCAGTCTGCCAACATGCCAACATCCCAAAAGCATAATCTTCCTAAATTTACTCTTTAAATCTTTATAACAGATACTAACCTTTGCTAAGTATAGACTGAAATTTAAAGCAACTAATCTACTCTACTATATATAGGCAGAAGATCTATAGCTCCTTCTCTGAACAGATATTCCATATTTAGTGAACTTTTCACTCTCTCACCATCAAAAGACTTCAGGCTCGCTGTGTCAGTACTGCACGAACGACTGCGGAATGTGGTACCCGACCTGTATTCCTGCGATCTGAACCGTACCAGAGAAACCCCTACAGCAGAGCACACTTCAACTGTAACTAAGCAACACCGCTTCAAACGGCTTCCTGGAGATTACATATTAAAATGAATGACTGGCAGCAGTCTTTGAAGAGATACTGTTAGCAGTAACACGTCAAGTCCCCAGAGAGCGGCTGAGAGAGCACAGAATGGGGGGGGGTTTTCACTGCAGACAGACAGCAGCTAGCACAGGGTGCTCACAGGGCTGCTAGCAAAGAAGATCGTGCAAAGGCTCCCCCTCTCTCACCTCAGGGAACAAAATGCAGGTTTCTGTACAGATCCTACATATGTATTTATTCCTATGGGCCAAGGAAGGGCTTCTCCCCAGCCAAAACCCAGTGTTTGCACAGAAGGAATCAGTGATAATTCTCTGGCTCAGCTCACCAAATGGCCCCACCATCCCCATCAACCCACCTGGGTTTTCATTGTTTTCTGCTTCAGCCAACACCTTGCTGTGAAAATAAATGAGCTAGGCTTTCTCAGATGCGAGTGATTTTACCATGGTGAAAACTCCTGTGACTGACATAGTCTCACATAAAGGAAAGATTTGGAACAAATCTCTCAGCTGCATTTGAGACCTTGCCATACCAAAAGGGATGCCCCTAACATGCACTGGTGAGTCAAAACAAATCACAGTAGTTTCATGCAACATCAACAGGAAGCTCATAAAAAAACTTAGGTACAGAATTCTCACAAAATGAAATCCTGCTCTGGGAAATGACCCTCAACAAGCATAGACACTGCCCTTGATTCCTGGATCTTGGCAGCAGTATCAACTAAAATAAACATAGGTGCTTGCCTGATTGCATGAGGTTTGTCCAAATAAGCTGGTATGTTTTGTACTAAATTCAAAATGGCCATAAGCTATAAAGTTCACTAAAAAAACCCCATTGTCAGATGAGACAAAGATAAAAAGGAGGCAATGATATCATTTGAACAAATCCATAACAAACAAACAAACCAGAAGGAAACAAGGAAACAAGGACTGAAAATAATACACTAATGCATTTCTGGTACTACCCAGCAGCACATTAAGATTCATCAATTCAAATCCAAACAACAAAACAAACTCCAGGAACAGATATAATTATATATGCTTCTCTTGAAGCTTTTTCCATCCCACTCCCATGGGAAAACTCCCCTGGCACAGATTAACCTAAATCAAAGTTTATTTGTTGGCATGGAAATCCCTCACTACAGCATTTCTGATGCAAATAAAAAACAGTTTAGGGCACATTCTTTTGTACTTCTTATGAATGTATCAAAAGGAGGTCTACAGTGTTCACATTCTAAGAACAAAAGAGTGTTTGATTTGTTAATTTTTTGTAAAAACAAATGTCAAATCCTATGAATCCTGAAACATTTGATGTTACCTAGAAAGTTAATGAAACTTAGCATTACAAGAGACAAGACTCTGAAAAAATCTGTATCTTCCTTACAGATTTTAACACAGGGTTTTTTTAAATTTAATTAGTTACTACTGAAGTTAGAAGACTCACAATTTTTCTAATAAAAAGTAATCAGATGACCATGAAACTTCTCAGCTTTTCATTACATAACCTTGCTTTTTGATAAAAAAACCTACCCATATCCTAAACACAAAAAATAATAAATTAACAAAAAAAAGTTTTAAAGTAGTAGTGATAGAGGAGAAAAAAAGCAATATAAAACAATACAGCCTCAACCACTACCTTTCTCTACACTTTTTTCTCTACACATCTTTTCCCTTTCACCTACTGGTTCCGTTTCTTTTATCATCTCACCAGAATATTTTTTTGCCAATACATTTTTCTCATACATATTATGCAAATCCACAGAAAAACACTCACTGTTTTAATGAGAACTTGGACTCAGTAAAGAGTAATGGCACAATTATTTAACTTCATCTGGAAAAGTTTCCTGTTTACCACAGCACGCTATCTGCCATCACAGATGGCTATCCTGCTATCCGTCATCACAAAACTATCAAAATTCACTTAATTCTCATTGTCTCCCCCACCACGAATGTCACCTGCACTATCAGCACAGTTAGTGCATTTATTCCCTTTTTACTGTTTCACCAAATTAGTTCATACTGGTTGAACAACACACCCAACATTATGAGCTCTCTATGGAATTTTGTCATAGAAACTAAAATTGTAACACCTGATATGCTTCAGATAGAAGAAGTGAAAACATTCAAAAGCAATTCTGAATATTGGTTGTAAGATATACAGATATCACAGTTCAAGTCACCATGACGAGACACCAAGCTTTAGCCACCAATGGGACAACACAACCCACTGAAAGTAGAAATAATTATCTTTGCAGATCATGGATCATTTAAAGCTGTGAAAGCAATAGAGGATAACGCACAGAATGAATGCATCTCCATCTACCTTATGTTGTTCAAGCTTCCTGTGTATTGTGTTTGCTGTTTCCTCATGAGCTTGCTGAATAGTTACTTCTTCCTTCAGGGCAGCCTCTGCCCTATAGAGCCAAGCACCTATGGTACCCAAAGGTGCAGGAAGGGATTTATCAAGGTGTATGTGCCAATCAAGCATCTAGGAAATAAAAGTAAAAGGAATGAAATTCCTCCCTTGTTAAATAATACAAACAAGTACGTTAATAAAAATCAGACTCTACACTGTAAAACCAAACCCCCACATGACACAGTATAATCAAGACATAAATCTAGGTATATTATTCCACATGACTTTGGAAATTACAGCATTCTCACAGGCAAGAAAATCTCTATAAGAATTTTTTGATTTGTGTGTTTCCCTTTCTGAATGGTAATTGAGTTACACAATGATCACAAATAAACTGGAACAACTGAAAAGCAAAATATCTGGAATTTCGTCAGTTAATAGGCACAGTAAGGGATCAAGACCTTCTTTAGCCAATGTTATTTAATTTACGCTTCTGCGTAAAATCTTTATACTTCTATTTTGAACATACTTTTTATATAAGGTTCACGTGAGCCTCAAAAGACTGTGGAGGGAATAATATAGTAGTAAAACACTGTGTTTTATTGGCAATGCTAGTTATAGGAGTGAAAACATGAAAATTATGTGAAAACTCCAGAATAATTTTAAATAGATCCTCTGTTAAATACATGACATAAAAATATATATATACGCAGTATGGATATACTAGTAATAACTATTTATTAACTTTTAATTTGGGTCAAACAGTACAATTTTCATGGGATTTTTTCTTTCAGTCGTGCAAAATTCCAATCATAAATATTAACGTTAATTTATTCCTATTGCAAATAGGTCAAAAATAGAATTAAAACCTGATTTACTGGTAAAGTATTCATTATTACACAAAAATTCTTTTTAGTTATACTAAAAAACGTTATATTAAATATTCTCAAATAACTGGCAATTTACATAGGAACACTGGGTATGGAAGTGGCATTGTGTACACTTTTCTTTCTATCAAAAACGTCTTGGGCTTGGCTGAGCACTGTTACCACTCTTTGAACTTAAGGGAAATCTGAAAGTATAGTCCTTTTCTTAAAGTTCATATTCTATCTTTGAGCAATATTGAAGATGATAGTGCAGTAAATATCCTCAAAAAAAAGGCAAAATAATTCAGCAGTGCCAGAAATTTGGTCCACTTTTATGGACCAAATGCCTAATAAAATCAATAGCAAACAGGTTTTTAAATGATTTTAAAATCCATCCTTCATTTAATAAAAAAATATATAGCACAATGATTTTCAACTTACCCTGGAAGTAACTCTCTCCCATGCTTGCTTCACCACAGCTTGATCAAGTGATAATTTACCATCTTTCCTTACTGACTGGGTTGCAAGTTCAAACTGTTTCCTTTTTACCTCATACTGTACTCTGAAATGCTTAAATGACTGCACAAAGAGAAAATCAAATCAATTGCATCAGAGTGTGAAGGAGTTAAATCCTTTAACATTTATAGAGTACCATAATCTATGGAAATTTTGTACTGATAGGATTCCTAATCTCTCCCAAAGAGGGGTAGCACTTAACTTCTATATCTACTTGTATATTTTTTATTTATATATGGATAAGACTTTTGTATTTTCCTTCAGCTATCAGATGCCTAAACCATGTATGAAATGGGACAATAATTGATCAAGTAAAATTGCAACTGGATTTAATGCTACTTGGGACAGTGGCTACATTTAGAGAACAGTAAAGCTTCGGGAGAAAATATAGGCCAAGTTTTGTATTTCTGATTTAGACATTAACCTTTGAGAGGGCAGATGAAAATAAAAGTCCTGTCCTCTCCACTTGCCACCTCATCCAGCCTTCAGCCATCCCTCCTATCTGAGCTAAATCATGCAGGATCTGGAAGGATGGCACAGACACATGCTCTCTTCTAACTAGGACAGTCCTTCTTCACACTGCTGGGAAAAGCTCCGTGTTAGGCAAACCATCTGTGCACTGTCCTACGTAGCAAAGCTGGAGCTGACATTGTAATTCCTCCACTAGTAACAGGCAAAATACTTTGTGTCCTTATTTCTTTGAACAACACAACAGTGACTCTCATATATACAGACTGCACAAAATACTGCCTGTTACAGTAATGATGAGAAAGTTTTTTTATCACACATAATTTCCCTGCTGCTTACCTGATATTTCTCTTGTAGGCTTGTTTCTGCCACCTGTGCTCGGGCTATGTCTCTTTCAAATTGGTCTGCCCACACTTTTAGGTCCCTTAGCACCAGTCTGTCTTCCTTCTATGATGTAGTACAACCACACATTAAAAAAACCCCATTGCAGCCTTTTAGTAGAGTTGTCAGATATAATCCAGAGTTTAACATCTCTATAGCAAGTAATTGAGTTGTAGTAAAAGCAAATGTGCCCAATTCTCTTATCATTTACCTTCTTACCTAGTCTAACTGAAAAGAACTTTCTCAGTATGAGAGAATTCAGCAACTAGACATGAGTCTTACAGGAGTGAAATCATGACAAACGGGGACATTGCAGTGTCAGAAATATTATCAGCAATTTTCATCTGATGTTAAATTAACACATCTTTATTATTTAAAGATATCTTAACTAATTTTAGTCTTCAACAGATTAGCAAAGTCAATTTTCAGTAAAAGTCATTTGAGCTGAAACAGGAGAGGATTTTTTCATCTTTTACCACCTTTTTATTAGCTGGTCTGCTATTACTGAAAAGAAAAGTTATCCTCTGATTGACTTCAGGGTAATCCTTGACATCAAGCTCCAAGTTCAGAAGTTTGCAAAATATTTAGAATATTTTAACATGGAAAATGAAAAGAAAGAAAGAAAACCCAAGTTTCTTTTCATTCTATGCCGTTTTATGACTTTGAAGAAAAGTGTATTTGTTTTACAGTTTACCACTTCAGTCTGTCATAGCACTGCAGCTTTGTAAGGCTGTAAAGTCCTTTGCAGAATTCAGTGACCTGGCAGTAGACAGAAAAACACTCACAGGAAGTCTCAGGTCTGTGAGCACGTTATAAGCAAAGGTTATCAGGAAATAGAAAGTATTCTGTGCGCTGTGTAAGCAGGCCGGCCAAGTAGGATACAAGTGTCCATCTCATATTTCCAAAAAATGAACCAGATGTTTTGGCTGTTAATCCAAAGCTACTTTTTGAAACCAAAGAAGCCTTATTACTGTAAAATTTGTCAGACGCAGATAAACAACAAATTTGTCCATTAAAGTGAACAAATACAACATCTCATCACATAAGCTAATCGCCTAAAATGAGTCACACTTCAAACATTACATGAGAGAAGAAAAACTGGACCATGGGATAAAAAAAAAAGTAGTCACTCCCTGCATTTGAGAAACAAAGTCCTGTCTTTTCAGAAACGAATCTGAGAGGGGAAAGAGACCAATTTATGGTTCTGTTCTTTGAAAGTTGCCTAAAATATGTAAAATGTAACTTCCCCTTAATAATTTTTAAAAGATAAAGCTACTACTTCTTTTCAGCCAAGAAAAGGACAAGTTCCTCCGACAAGAAAGAAATCTTTGATATATTTCTACTAATTCTTTTACTGAGTCTCTACTCAGAGCAGTGGTAGTTGTTTGGACATAATTTGCACAACAGATTTGCAATTATCACAGTGATCCTGATAGCCAGGAGTTGCAGTGAGGTTAACATGTTGTTAGAGCAGCAGTGCTGGAACAAAGTTCTCTCTAGCTCATGCTTCTGTCTTCTGACACATACAGGCTGATACCTGAGAAACAGTACAGAGCAGATATAACACTTCCCAGCTCCAGCTACCTGTAATACTGGGCTTTCCTTGAACACACATGGTGTCCCAAGAAGTCAAAACTCCTAGCACTTCCCAATTCTCAAATTGTTTAAATATAGAGGAGAAAAATATTTCTATTCTTCTAGTCTGTGTATGTGAATATAACATCAATATTCTTTAAGAAAACCAGCAAATTCATGACTATCCCCCTATGAGGAAAATCACAGAATCATTTGGGTTGGGTGACCTCTAAGATAATTGAATCCAATCTTTAGAATATAAAAAGAGACCATCTTAACACATTCAGCTGTGATAAAAGACCTTTGGTAATAAATTCACTCTATTCTTAAGAAGATATAACTTTAGTTAGACTATTGAGATCTCTATTAACATTTAGCTGCCAGCTCCATAAAAGCGATACTAAACTATGCATCTTAATGGATTGAAAATCCTATAACAATCCTAATGACTGAAAATTTCAGTAAGATATTCTTGAAGTCATGAAGGGAACAAGTGTGCCCCAATGCTCTGTATAATTCATACTATAAAATTCAGTTTCATAAACCACTGTTTTCTATTCCTCACATTCCTTAAGGTAAGACTTTGACAGAGCATCTATATATGCCTGTAATTGTTCATACAGCAATTGGAGCAAAGCAGGTATTTGGCAAGATTACTTCATCAGTTTAAAACTTTAACAATGGCTAAAACCCATACTGACCAAATGTTTTTGAAATAAGACTATGGGGATTAACAATACCTCTACGGTACCTGAAGATAATACAGTAACAGCCTCACCTCCCTTAGACTGCATATGGTTTCTCTGACACTAAATTAACTAGTAGCATTTAGCCTTCTGCATTTTGAAAAACTATTTATTTAGGCAAATTTTGATCACTTTGGTTAATTGCAAAAGACGTAGGTGTTTCAGCAACCACATAACTGGATGCTATAAATTACACTGTGCAACAATGAATGATGAATCTTTTACATATTTATTCATATGTTTTCACAGGTTTCCAGTTCAGTACCTCACTTACCACCTGCAAATTAGATTCTGTCATCCTTGGTTGATACTAAAGCACTTTAAAGTCTCAGTTTAGGTAATCAAAAAAAGAGATTCACTTTCTTAGACACCAAAGCACTTGTCATCCACACCCACCAGATTTAATGAGCTATCATTCTTAAAAAAAGATTTTCATTAGTGCCTAGTACTCCTACTCTTAATAAAAAAAATATCAAAAGGACATTCTTGCAGATATGTAAACTATCTTCTAAAGTCTGCACATCTGAAGTAGCATACAGGTCAGAAGATAAACCACCAAGAGAAGTTATCTAGAATAAATATAACTATTTGTGCTTTCTCCAGCATGATGATCATTGATCTCTGATCCATTTATTTGAATTTATCTAAAATCCTGTGGTTCACTCAGTATGCTACTTCCAAGCAGCATTTTAAAATATTCATTTATCCTTACACAACTCCATGAATATACACAGATTTGTAGAGATGAACAACTGGAGCACTCTGCTGACAAGGAACATAAAAGAAGGTATTTAGAGAGAAGTGTTTATGAGTTCTGATATGATAATGGAGTACATTTTAAATTTGAAACAAAGGTTTTCAGCCCAGACATAAAGTCAAAACATTATTTTATTAATTGATAAGCCAGATTTAGTTTGAAAATTACATAATACAGAATACTGTAGGATATGAAGAGCTTAAAATATAATAAGAATCTTAATTATGGACTGGAAAAAGGGTATTTTGTTTAGTTCTCTCACATATGATTATAAACAAGATGAACTGTTCAATTTCTCAGGCGCAGACATAATAGAATTATCAAATATTACCTTTTAAATCAAAAAAACTTTTAAGTCTGTTTTTCAGGGACATTGAACCATTGTATTGCATATGTACTGAGAAAATAAAGTCCCTTCAAACACATTTATGCACAAACTCGACTGATTAGACTTCTCATTTTGAAAACTCTGGCTTATATATATATATATATGTGTGTGTGTG